>BPTQ01000008.1:142762294-142782161 GCA_019973895.1 Chrysanthemum seticuspe
CATCAAATTTTACATTTAATGACTCTTCTACCTTCATTGTTTCTTTATTTAATATGACGTAAGCTTTGCTATTAGGAGAGTAACCTAGAAAGATACCTTCAGTTGATTTAGGATCAAATTTTGTAAGGTAATCTTTAGTGTTAAGAAGAAAACAATTGCTACCAAAGACTCTAAAGTGATCTAACGTAGGCTTTTTGCCTCGAAGTAACTCGTATGGAGTTTTACCTAAAATTGGTCTAATTAAGACTCGATTAAGTGTGTACGTTGAAGTATCAACGGCATTGCACCAAAACTTTTGAGGTATGGATTGCTCATTTAGCATGGTGCGACTCATTTCTTGTAGGGTTCTATTCTTTCTTTCAACTACCCCATTCGATTGTGGAGTGCGAGGAGCCGAGAAGTTGTGAGTAATACCATTAGCGTCACAAAAAGCTCCAAATTGCACTTCATTATCGAATTCCCTACCATGATCTTTTCTAATAGACACTATAGGACTTCCTAGCTGTCTTTGGATTTTCTTGCTTAATATTTCAAAGTAATTAAACGTTTCTGTTTTGTTCTTTAAGAATTTAGTCCATGTGTACCTAGAGTAATCATCCACTATAACCAAAGTGTACTAGTTGCCTCCATAACTTTGGATAGCTAATGGACCAAATAAATCCATGTGTAGTAATTCTAGACACTTAGTTGTAGATACCATGGTTTTAGCTTTGTGACTAGAATGGACTTGTTTTCCTACATTACAAGCATCACAAAAGTGATGGTCATATTTTAATTTAGGTAGATCTCTTACTAGATCTTTGGATGATAGCGATTGAAGAAGTAGCATATTGGCATGACCCAATCTTTGATGCCATAAGGTCGAAGTATCATCCATAGAAGTAAGACAACGTTTTTCTTTAGGTTCATTACCAATTTTTATGACATAGACTCCATGTTTCCTAATTCCTCTTCCTATGGTTATGCCATTTTTTAATATCTTACTACCGGTTTCAGTAAAAAGTACATTGCAACTTTTATCACATATTTGTCCTATACTTAAGAGGTTAAAGTTTAGGTTTTCTACATGACACACATCTTTAATGGTTAGAGATTTGTTAGAAATCGTACCTTTACCGATGATTTTGCTTTTGCTATTTCCAAACACCACATTTCCTCCATTGAAGGATTCAAATGTGGAGAATAGATCTTTATTGCCGGTCATGTGCCTCGTGCATCCGCTATCCTTGACCCATTCATCCGGATCTAGGTCGATCTTTAAGCACACCTAAGAAAACAATTAACTCAAAAGTTTGGTCCCCATTTGTTCATGCGTCCATTAGTGTTAAACATTCCATTCATGTTAGACATGTATGGATAAGGTGAATATGCATTCCATGGTGCAAAGTTTTGAAATGGAAAGCCATTTTGCATATTTGGGTTCCATCCCATTTGATGGTTACTTCTCGGGTAAACATTATTAGGTCTCCTAGATGTGTTTGGTTTTGAAAAAGATGGAGCTTTGTTTCTTGCAAAAATTGGATTATATTTTTGGGGTGGTTTTCTAGTGGTAATATGAGTTGGTTTCTTCTTATTAACAATAACAAAACCAGTTCTAGAGGAAGAAGCTATGTTATTACCATTGTTTGCTTCAGCAGACCCACAGATCCCTGGCTGTACACTAGCCGGTTCCCTTTTTGTGGGATCCATGGGATCCGCCACAACAGTGGCGTGTTTTTCTATTGCCTTTACGAATTGTGTTTCTTTGTTTTCACTAGTTTACGTATCAAGTTGCTGAATGCCTAAACCTTTATGGTTGTTTCTAGTTTTAACACTATCTAGTATCATCTCTAAAGTATTAGTACTCATTCTAGCAATCTTAGAATCTAATTGATCAACTAGTGTTTGAAGTTGAACGCAAAGTTCACATTCGCCACTTGCTATTTTACCCTTTTCTAGACGTTTTAATTTTGCTTTTAACTCTATGACTTCCTTATCTAAATGTTGGTTTTGATTTTTCAAAAACTTGTTTTTGTTAATTACTTTTAAGCTAATTTTGCAAAGTTTGTCATATCCATTATGCAATGAGTCATCATCTAGTGATGAGCTACTATAGTATTCGTGACATACCTCTTCATTTGCCATGAGACAAATTTCTTCGTCCTCCTCCTCGCTCATTCCCCACAAGCCGCTCACGAATGTCTTTTGATCATCCCATTTGGGACACTTACTAATAAAGTGGTTTGGGTCCTCACATTTAAAGCAAGCACGATCATCTCTTGGCTTTTCGTCCTCTTTGCTTTTTCGGAATCCTTTCTTGTCGTCATACGGTTGTTTGACGTATCTTCCCTTCCTTCTAAAGAACTTTTTAAAGTCCCTTACCGCCATGGCATACTCCTCGTCGTCACTATCCGAAGAGGAGTTCTGTTCATCGCTTGAGGCCTTTTTAGCTTTAAGGGCAAGAGATTTGTGTTTCTCTTTCACCTTTGAGGCTTCAGAATCTTTAGCAAGGACAAGCTCATAGACTTTTAAGTTGCCTATGAGTTCATCAAGGGTGAGGATTGTCAAATCTTTTGACTCTTCGATTGCCGTCACCTTGGATCTCCACTTGGATGGAAGTGCCCTTAGATATCTCCTAACATGGTTACGGCTAGAAAAAGATTCATTAAGTGCCTGTAAAGATGTAATAATAGTATTAAAATTATCTAAAGAATGATTTATAGTTTCCTCATCCGATATTGAAAATTGTTCATATTGTTGAACAAATAAATCAATTTTATTATTTTTAACTTATTGATTACCTTGATGAGTTACAACTAAAGAATTCCAAATTTTTTTAGAGGTTTTAAGCATAGAAATTCTTTCGAATTCCTTTTTGGGTAAAGCATTATATAAAACCATTTTAGCTTCACTATTTTTGGAAAGCTTTTTCTTCATGTCATCATTTAGTTTATCATGAGGTATGTTAACTAAATTTCCTGTATCATCTTTTGAGGTAGCCTCAAAATCGCCTTCAACAATAATATACCAAAGATCAATATCTTTAGACTTCACATACGTTTCGAATCTATTTTTCCAATAGATAAAACCATTAGTTTCAAGTAGTGGTGGTCGTTGCATAGATTGCCCTTCCTTGTAGTTTTCAGAACCTATAGTGATCCAAAAGTTTTTTAAAATACGGTTTACTTTAAAACTTTTATAAACTTAGCTCTTGATGCCAATTGTGGAAAACTAGAAGGGGGGTTGAATAGTTTTGCCGATTTTAAGTTAGTTTCAAGAACTTTAGATTCGATATTATGTGAAATCGTATAAATGAAAAGAAAGTATAGATCTAATGATAATGCAAGTAAATAAAGTAAAGTAAAGGATAGAAATGACACAACCGATTTATAGTGGTTCGGCTACAAGGACACCTTCCTTGCCCTACTCCACTCCCCGAGTCACCTACTCGAGAGTTCAAGCACTATGTCAACAAACTCCTTCAACTTGGTGGAGAAGCCTTCACAATGTTGCTTACACCTTTTTACGGTATAAAGCTAAATACCAAGTCCGTAACACGGTGGACCAAACCAAAACGACTATTACACAACAACTATGTGAAATATCAAATACAAGATCTTTGTTACAGAAATCTTGTGGAGGACCAAATCAATCAAGGACCCCTTGCTTGGATGACTTGTAGAATGCTCGTGATCTCGCCTTAGAAGGACCTATATGAGAATCACTAAAGAAAGAAAGAAGAACAACTCTCTAGATCAAGTGATCTGTTGTTAGAAGAGAATGAGAGTATATGAGAGAATTTGTAAGAAGAGGGGTGAGTTAGAATGAAGAAATGGCTCTCTATTTATAGGCAAAAATTGCCACTGTTCCCCGGATCCCACGGATCCCTCCCTTAAGGGATCCGTCTAGTGTAAACCTAGGGATCCGTGGGACGCTCCTCTTTGCCCATGGGTTTTTTGGTTATTGGTCATGGGTCATGGGTCATGGGTTATGGGTTATGGGTTGGTCCATGGGTATTTCATTAGATACAATGTATCTAATAGATGCAATGCATCTAGTCAAATGGGTATGGGTCAATACCATAGGTTATAGATATGATCCATGGGTTGTGATTTTTACCAATCCTAATAAACTACTACAACAAATGATTTATTACAACAATTTGTATTAAGTGACTATATGTAAATGTTTTATAAAAATAACATGTATCCTTATAATTGTACTTAAGATAACATTATATTTGTTATCAACAAAACACAAAGAGATCGCAAAATATTAATAAACGTTTTTACGGTTTATTTGTATTAACACTTTTGCTGGCTATTTAGGTCATGAGTTGGACATTTGTAAAGGAGGTCGTTGTATCTTTCCCAGGATTGATACAACGTCTCATTGTCATCTTGTTTAAAATTATGTATTTCCGTGAGTTGTCTTGATACTATAGAAGGTGGACAATATCTTTGAATGAAGTATCTTTTTAGGAGGGCCCACGTATCAATTTTTCCTGCTGGTAATCAATTAACCCATCTTTTTGCGGCCCCAGTAAGTGTGATAGGAAAAATTCTGAGCATAACTGCATCCTTCGAAACTCCTGGCGTATTGAACATGCTAGTAATATACTCTACATTTTCGATGTGTTCGTAAGCATCCTCTGAAGTATTTCCAGAAAAAGGATTTGCTCTTAATTCCCTCCTGAATTGTGGTTTTATCTCGAAATCAATAATTGGCCTAGCGATCCCCGACCCTTGTTCTTCTCTTGTCAACGCCAAATATTCCTCAAGAGTGAGGTCATCAATGTTAACAACTTCCATGGTACCTGAAACTTGAAAAAGATCGTGAGAAATTGAGAAAATTTAAAAATAGGAATGAAAGACTTAATAAAAATCCTAATATAACTCCCCGGCAGCGGCGCCAAAAACTTGATGCAGGTTTTACTGACCAGGTTTTAATATTTATATTGTCTCGTTATACCTATGGTCTACCCTAATGCACTAACGGGCAGAGTACCTGGTCGTGTGTAGTGTAGTATTCGGTAAAGCCGAGGTCGTCCCAAGAGCTATGTGTGCGGATTTAAACTAAGTCTAGGTGTCACAGATTTTAATAGATTTTAAGGTGGGAATGATTAATTACTACTACGACAAGAAAATATGAAAGCAAATAAAGGCGAGGGTTGTGATCAATAGAGAAGAGGGGTGCTAACCTAGTTATTCATCCTAACTACTTATGTTTACGTCTAATTACTTCCAATTGCTTTAGGTGGGGTGAAATCGCTAGGACAACATTTGGTCAGTTCGTCCTAACCTATCAGCAAAGGGTCCCACTGGATAAATCAGGTGACCCGTCATAAGTCCAGTTGTTCTTAATCCCCTAAGCCAAGGCATTAAGTACCGCTACATGCAAGATTCATGATAATGAGTGCCCGGGCGCTAGCATCTTAAACACTCATCCCCGACTTCTTAAGTTCATCCAAACGGTAGGTGGTCAGTTGATCATATCTTACCCTTCCCACTCAGTCAACCTACTTAGGGTCAGTTGGTCATATCTCCTAAGTAACTAGCCACTATCGTCATTCAAAACTACCGAAACAAGGGTAGCTACCAACAAACTATGCATGCATACACTTAGAAATAATTATATAGAAGCAATGTAAACATAAACAAAACAATTAATGAATCATAACTAGGCCAGCACCAGAGGTGCTTAGCCGCTCATATTAACTAAAATAATCGATTCAACGATTAACATTACGAAATACATGAAATGAAAGTAAAAAAAAAGATTAAATGCTAATGCTTATCGTAGGGGAGTGATTTCTCCCTTGGAGATAGCTCCGTATGCTCCTCTAGATCTGCCTTCGACTTCTACTCACGTTCACTTGATGTTGTATGTGAAATGGGATGATTTGAAATGCTGGAATTCGAGGGGTATTTATAGGCCAGATCTGGTTACGGCGTAACTAATGTTAAGAGTTATGCCGTAACATACAATTCTTCGTATTTTGCACTAAAAATGCTGGTTACGGCGTAACATCTAGAACGAGTTACGCCGTATCTTCAATAAATCCTGGTTACGCCGTAAATGAGACAATATTTACGGCGTAACTTGCAGCGGCGCGGAACCTCATTTGACCTAGTTGGTTACGTCATAATCTTTGGGAGAGTTTCGCCGTAATCTTTAGTTGAGTTGTTTTTCTGAGCCACGCTTCTGTTACGGTGTAATGTGAGAGAGGAGTTACGCTGTAACTTCTTCAAAATGAGCATACTATGATATATATTCAATAAACTCTCCAAATCCGTGTCTCTTTAGTTCCAATACTCGTAATTTACCTGAAAGTGAAATATAGAGGAAAACAAGCATAAATCCACATAAATGATATAAAATACGAGCATTATCGGGGGAAATTGACACTTAATATTCAGGACTATTTGATGTTATCACTCGTGTGCTCGTTTTGGGTGATTCAAATTGCTATGTTTTCCTTTTAAAATCCTCTTTAACAGTATGTAAGTGTCTAATATCATGGTTTTACTATTTTTGTCGTATTTCACAATATATGTCACTAGTTTTCTTGTTTACATCCATTTAGCTAACATATGATTCCTTTAACTTGTTTTAGTGGTTTTTTTACATCATGATAACAATATAAAGACCATATTTAACATAAATGAAGTATGAGAAACATGTAAATGATGTTGAGAAAGAGAGTGTGTTAGGGTTTCTTACAACTTTTGGCTTTCTAAACAAAGGAAGTTAAAAACAAGGATTAGGACTTTGATTGAACTAGGATCTCTAGTTTCCAACTTCTTCAAGCTCTTGACATCAACTTGTGAACACTTGAAAAGGAAATTGAAGTCTCTATTAGAACTCTTCTTGTGTGGATGGAAGATTACCAAATGATGGAAGAAACAAGGACTTTGGATCAATCAAAACTTAACAAGAGCTTTGGAATTGATATGGAGCTTGTGTTTCTTGGATAATACTTGGATAAAACTAGAAAACGGAAGGGTGTGTGTGATGTGAGGTGTTGGAATGAAGGAGAAAGGGAAGGGATGAGTGCCTATTTATACTAAAATGAGGAGGTTAGTTTCTATGACTAGTCAAAGCTTCCTTAGGAAGATTTAACACATGTAAACATCTAAAGTCCTAAGTCATGAGATCATGACACAATCCATGGTGACTCCCCCCCTATATAGGCGGTCACCAAGGGATAAGGTGACTAGATGAGTAGTCTTGGTATAATCTTGGTTATGAAGTGAGTTTTGGTTCCTTTAATTGCTAACTGAAAGTTGTTAAGTCACGAAACGTAAAACCGGGTATCGTAAAAATATAAAACTTATAGAAATGTTTAAACTCATCATTATACTCCATAATAAAATATAAAATGAGTGGTAAGTTCCATTGGGTTGCTTAAACGCTGTTAAAACTGGAAACGCGGGTCTAAAATGCGTAAAACATAAAATGTACTAAGTTTACGTAAAACTGAGAAAAGTAAAATGTAACTTTTCTAATATGATTATAATAAACCTAAAGTTTTATAATGTCTATATTGGGCTTAGTCTGGTGTCGGTTGGTGTTATGTGTTCTTTAAACCTAAAACCGTAAGCTTAAAACGCGCAAATCGCGTAAAACGTAAAATCATAAAATGTAAAATACTAAAATTCTTGAGATCGTCGTAAGATGTGAAAAACACATATTTCTCTTATTTGAAATGTCGTTTGGACATATCGGGATGCCTAAATGTCGTTTAAACCTAAAAGAAATTTTTGGACATGGTTTTGTGAAATCGGTACCGTATGGATTCAACGTGCGTCGTCAGGACGACTTATCGAGTATCAGCTTTCTGGTCATGATAGTAAAAAAAATTTACAGGATGAATAGTAAAAGTGAATAGTAAAAGTGAATAGCAAATTTTCAAAAAATGAAAAGTAACCTGAAAATGCGGGTTGTTACATATAAAGCGATCTAAGTGTGTGTTCGGTGCTGCAACATTCGAATATCTAAGGCACATCATCTCTGGGCACGGTGTGGAGATAGATCCCAAGAAAGTAAGGGCGGTTTGTGAATGACCGGTGCCTAAGTCTCAGAGGCAGGTGCGCGGGTTTCTAGGGCTCGCCGGTTATTATCGTTATTTTATTAAGGGCTATGCGATAATGGCAGCCCCTTTAACAGACTTACTGTGAAATGATGGGTTCAAATGGGGAGAGCAGGAGAGGACAACCTTTGATAGTCTCAAACAATGTTTGTCCACCACGCTTTCGTCGTGGAGACCAATGCCTCAGCTGAAGGGATAGGCGCGGTTTTGATTCAAAATAACTGGCCTATTTGCTATTTTAGTCGTAAGCTCGGGCCACGAATGCGTGCCGCTGCTACTTATCAAAAAGAATTATTTGCCATTGTAGAAGTGATCTATTAATGGCGACAATATTTTCTAGGGAAATGGTTTACCATCCCAACGGATCATAAAAGCACTAAAGAGCTTATGCAGCAAGTGATTCAGACTTCGATTTAGCAGAAGTATGTACATAAATTAATGGGGTTTGATTTTGCTAGCGAGTACAAGCCGGGGGTGTTAAATCAGGTCGTGGATGCTCTTTCCCGTATGTACGAAGACCATGAGCTGATTACAGCTTCATTTATGGCTATGAGCCAGCAATTGGATGGATTCTTAGGCGAATTGAAAAGCGAGAATGAGACTTTTGAAGAGTTGTTAAATTTGCATCAAAAGATGGACCGCGGGGAAGTGCCGGCTGAATTTCGACATGAGAATGGTTGCTGATATATCAGAATCATTATTATATCGGGGTAGGATCCAAGCTTAAGATGTTGTTATTGCAGGAATTCCACGATACTCCTAGCGCGGGGAATGGTGGAATAAATAAAATGTTGGTTGGCTCATCCGCCTTGTTCTATTGGAAAGGAATGCGCAAGTCGGTGGAAGATTATGTCAAGCATTGTCTTGTTTACCAGCAAATTAAGTATTCGACTCAAGCAAGTGGCGGCTACTTATAGCCCCTACCTATGCCCACAGCCGTATGAGAAGACGTTTCTATGGACTTCGTCACGGGGTTACCTATGTATAGGGGACTCACGGTCATTCTTTTGGTTGTGTATCGATTCTCTAAGTACGCGCATTTGGGACGTTACCAACAAGATTCAATGCTCACAATGTGGCAGAGTTTTGGACACAGTTATTTAAACTCAGTAGCACACAAATTGAGCATAACACGGCATACCACCCTCAGACGGATGGGCAAATAGAAGTTGTTGTTAGGTTACCATAATATAACACAAGTAACAATATGTAAGAAATAAGATGAAGATAGATTGGTTGAACACAAGACACAAAACACACGTATGAAATAATAAAGGTTATGCGTAGGAATTAAGTGAAAGTGAGCAACCAACCTTCCAAGGAAGGTTTACATGTGTTTATATAGGGAAGGGAGCTAGGGCAACACTACTAGTCCCTTCCTTCCTTATTGGACTTGGGCCAAGGCTCATGGGCTTTCTACATAAGCCTTGCCATAAATACAAACATAAAAGCCTAGATTAAGCAACCTATTACAAACTAATTACTAACACTTGAAATACAAGTTAGGAGTGATTCCAAAAATCTCCCCCTAAGTGTTGGTAATTAATAAATGACTCCAGCAATCTTGAAAAGTTGTTGGTGTTGATGTAATAGTTGCCTTGACGTCTTCTGACATTCCTCTTTCTTGTGAGAAGAAGTGCCTTGATTCCAACAATCTCCCCAGTGTGAGGATCTTGTTTCTTTTGAAGTTTTGAGCTTTGACATCTTCGATATTTTTGTTCTTTGTTCTGGTGTGGATATGGTGATGTTATGTTGTTGTTGTCTGCATCAGGTCCACTATATTGCTCAGGTGTCTCCATGTCTTTCTCCAACATGCTCACACGCTCTTTAACATTGGATATCAGTTTTGATGTAGTTCTCTAAGTCTTTAAACTTTGTAGATTCTTTGGCTTTGAGGAAGAATCATTCTGACTTTTGTGTTGCCTTTCGAGAGAACTTCAAATTGTGTTGTCGTTGGTATGAGCATGTGGAGAATCAGCACGATCATCTCCCAGGAGCATCCATAAGAAGAAAACATAAGAATGGGTTAGTGATAAACACCAATCGATCACTGTGGTCATTTCTTAGAGAATTGACCACTACGATTGTTCTTCTGATGAATGTCTTGATTCCATTCACCTTGGTCGGGCTAATCAGCTGTCCAAATCCCATAAGGGACAGTTGGCATTACATTGAACAAATTCAAGTAATGACCCACATCTTCAGGACTCGATTATCGAAAGGAATCTCCTTAGCGGGATTTCCAGCACTTACAAGTTCAAACTTCGAGCTTGTTAATAGCATAGTGTGAAAACACATCTCTAATTCTAGCAAAGGCTGTTCCTGAACTAGAGTCCCTCAAGTAGAATAACATGATGTACCGAAGTACACCTACAGTTCAGGTGAGTCGCTGAGGTACACCGAAGCATCACCTCGCGACTGTAGACCGTTTGAGACAACACTAAGTGTAACCCACGAGGAGTTACAGAAGCGACTTGCTGTTAGGGTTGTTTGATGTTGACCCTGGAAGGATTTTCCATTCAATCACAATTGTGAACCTCTCATAAATGTTCTCGACAGATAGCTAAGATCTGTGAAGGACTCGATAATGATATCACTTGCATCCTTAATGTTGAACGACAAGTGATGAAATGTCAAGTGTTCCTAAGAGATCTTTTGATGAATCTCGCGGATCTATACTTAATAGTGCGCTTTGGTTTTCCTGAGCAGAGACTAGGGAGAAGGTCTCCTTCTTCAATACCAACAATCTCTAAGAGAGAGTCGATAGTTTACGTAGGGTTCCCTGTGAGAATGAAACAAGCTTCTGTTTAGAGAAACTTGAGTGGCTAAGAAGGTTTAGTGCATGTGTCACTCGGTCCATGATGACTTTAATCTTCAATACCGGTGTCATCTAGTGACAACCAGTAGCATATGTATTGAACCCGGTGTCTGCCCTAAGTTGAATAATTTGGAGGGCTATTTCTTTTCACCTTTTTCTTTACTTTTCTTTTTAATTATTCAACTCCTTCTTTCTCCGATTCTCATTTTCTCCTTTTTTTATAGTCATACCTAAGGACTTCTAAATTCTAACTATTGGTGGTGTCCATGGGTAGATCCCTCCGGCTCTGGCGGATCATAGGACGTTTATTCCTAAACTTAGTCACCTTATAACTCCATGACTATCCTATGTTGCCATAAAACCATTTTCTCGAAGATCTCTCAAAGTGTTTATGAATTAAAAACATGTTTGTAACACTTCGAGAGTTTTTCATTTTCAGAAATACTCCCCCTCCACATGTGCTCAAGTGTTTTGCCAGAAATATGCATAGTGAGGGTAGAGTTCACACTTATGAATTGATCGACTCAAGATAGACAATTCCCTGCGAGACACGGTTACGTTGTATAGTTAAAGAGTTGCATTGTCAGCTTTTAGGTGACAACTAACTCTAATAACTACCTTGAAGGTGTGGACAAACCTTGAAAAGGTTGTCAAACCCGTCAAAGTTCATGTCTATTAAGAGTTTCTCGAAGAGGTACAATATACTCGGATAAGTCTTGGATGACAAATCTTTTCGATGTATGACAGTTCAGATCTCGTCAATTCATGGGTTAAGTCTTAGCACACGAATATTCCATCATATTTACAACATATTAATATCACACAATTTTTCTCCCCCTAAAAAATGGCATATCAATGTTATTTTTGATTATATTTTGATATCGAATATGTCCATTTCGAGTTTTTTGGGAAGATTTTCACGAAGAACGTTTTTGTGAACAAAGATTTGTAAGCAAATACTCCCCCTCAACAAGTAATATTAACTTTTGAGGTTTTGAAAATATAAGGGGAAGTACTTGTTCTTTTGAGCAAAACTTTGAAAAATGAAAGTTTTGATAAGTTTTACTCAAAAGTAAGAAGCTTTCGCTCCTTTTATAAGGATTGTGGCACTGATGCGTACCACAGGGTCCTTTCATTACAAGTACGGGTTGTACACTGTTATGTGTGCACAAGCCATAGTGAATTATACAAATCATATCATCCAAATATCAATCAAGGAAAATATTTTAAGGAGTACCAGTCAATCCTTCAATAAGACCAGGAGTTCTCTCTGTCGGCCACCCATAAAGCTCTCAAGGTTCCACATCTGATCACAATGAAATAGCCTTTCATCTATCCTCGTGATAATCTTCTTGACATCCCTCCTTTCTTTAGAATTCCACCGCTTCTTCGACCAAATTCCTTCGTGAATCTCCTTCAACTGATATGGTAACCCATCACGAACTTTCTTCAGAGTGTGATCACAAAACTTGTGAAGCTCCTTGCATGCCATGAAACAGTTGTGGTGGAGTTCACTTCGATAAACAACTCCAAACTTTGGTTTCTTGAGAATGGTGTACTGAGATAGTTGGTTGATGTCAGGAAAGTGTAGTAATGGTTTTGTGAGATTGACTTTCTTCTGGTAAGATTCTACAGCAAGTTGAAGGTCTTCAACACGTTCCTGGATCACTTTGCTTCTAATGAATATCAACAATGCAGTGATATACTGGAGCTGGATGTTGGTGGAGAATTGTCTCATTCGACCTTGTACCTTAGTTAGATACATGTCTTCGATGTCGTTGAGCGACAATCTCGAAAAGTCAGCTTTAGTAAAATCATATTCTTGCTCGTCTTGGCGTTTGACTTTGATTTCCTCTAGGAATGAGTAATCCCACTTTGTAGCCAGACTGACATTCATGATAGCAACGATCCATTTGTCACTGAACACCTCTTTGTTTGATTTCCGAACCTGGTAGCTTCTGTAGTATAGTCTTCTTCTTGCAGGCCAATGATGAATGCCATACTATGCATCAATATCATAATTCACCACATTTTCAACAAACATTCTTGTGGCTTCTTCCTCGATGGAAACATTGTAGGAGAAGACTGCTGCTGGGATGTTAAAGGTGAGTGACGTAGCGTATTTCTTGCTTACATCACTACCGTGTTAAAGAAATTCCAGGTCGTTGTTGAAAAAGTATTGGTAGGGAATCCTTTGTTGATCTGGTCGACCAATGGTTGGTAGTGGCTTGGTCCAGTTGGTGTAGTATGGAGTCTTATCTGGTCTTGTGAAGTCGATGTTTGATTCAGGGTTGAGCCAATCAATGTTATTGGACATAGCTCGTGTGATATTGTCTAGATGATATTCGACTTCAATAGCACTATCGGAATTGTCCTTAAGCAGTTGAAATGCATCGTTCTTTATTCGACGTAACTCCCCTTTCGTCATCTTCTTCACTTTGAACTTATCTTGAATTTTCTTGACGTGCTTCATGGTTCGACCATCTACCGGTTCTTGGCCTTCCGGTAATCGAGGGGTGGCATCAACAAGCTTGGAAAACCATTCATATTCATCAGTGTCATCTTCATCCAACCATGATGTTGTTCCACGTTCACTATCGTTTAAAACAGTTCAAGTTTATAAAACAAGTTAAAAGTGAACAATGACTGAAATTAACATAAAGAAAACACACTAAGTAATTTTCAACATCATATTCTTATTAGAAATAATTCAACAAAGAATACGTTACCCAAGTACTTGCGGAATAGTACTTGGGATTGAAATGACAAAGTTGGGTGATTCCTCTCTAAGCTCAGGCTATGTCTGAGCACAACTCTTAGAGCTCACTGAGCTATCTCAGGAACTAAGTTGTATTTGGAGGAGTGAAAAGATGGCTTGCGTGTATGTGTTTTTACAATTCACAAGCTTAACCTTTTCACTCCATCTCTTATGCTATTTATACATGTATGGTATTTGACTCTTTCCTAAGTGACAAACTGACATCACACAGAAGACAAAATACTGATGTATTTTGTCTCTGTTTACAAAGACTATTCTAGGTAAGAGACAAGACTACTTTCCTAAGTTCAGTGATGACACTGAGCCTGATGTTTTGCTATTCAGGGAAAGTTGACTTTGGATGATAAGGACTTCGTCTTATCTGATTCAACCTTTCCCGCTTTGTCCCGCTCTTTCTTCAGTCTTTACATTCTTCAGTCTTCTACTTCAGTTTGTCTTCAGTGTAAGAAGTTGGATAGGAATCTTAGGGATTCAGTGAGTTATTGTCATCACTCACTGAATCCATCATTTTCTTCTTGACTCAGTCTTCACCCTTTAAGTTCCGCCTTACTGAGTGGGGAGACTTCTTCTTAGCCTCTTACTGAGTATCCTGAAGACGACTCACTGAGAGACTATGCACTCAGTGACCTATTTGTGTTAACGGATTAAATACTTGGGCTATTTTCTATTCAAATCCTAGATTAAGGAGTTTGGGTATTTACTGAACCCAACAGTCTCCCTCTATTTGGATATACAAATAGCCTAAGTGGTTGATCAGTGTAAGTGAGCAAGAGGCTTCTTCTTACACTGAATGTACTAATGAATACAATAGGGAACACTGAGTAAATGAATAAAACATACATCGTTTATTGATCAGATTACAAAGTTCCTATCACTAGTACAAAAGATAAAACAAAATGATGTCATTCCAGATGGATACCCAGTGCTTCAAGCTTCACTTTCTTGGTGATGAGTGTTTCCCTGTCAGGATGGTCTCTGATCTTGGCATTCAGGTCTTGACAGAACCTGATGTTCGCTGGGGATTGGATCTGAGAGGCCACAGGAATATAGCTGATCATTGCAGCCACTCCAGCCTGATCAATGTCACTCCATCTTTGAAATGCAGGGTTCCCATAGACATCAATGTGGAATAGCCCTCTTTCAGGCTCTTCAATCACTAGACAGTTTACAAAATTAACACCTTCAGGTAGTTCTCTGTTGCAATCAAGGCCAGGCACTTTGATCTCAGGTTAGAAATCAACTCTTTTCCTTTTGCCAGTGGAAGCTTGTGGTTGAGATCCTTGAGGTGCAGTCAAGGCAGGCTGAATTTTTAGTTGGGCTGGTGCTTCCCTCAGCCTTTCATACCTTTTGCTAAGCATCTTCATCAGCTCCTTGACCACCTTATTTTGCTTCTTTCCAATGATCGGACCAAGTTCATCAAGTTCAGTGATCCCAAAGTCACTGAACTTTAAGGGATCATGAACCTCAAAGTGTCTTTTGTCATCTCCTCTGTAAACATTCATAGCCAATGGTTTGGTGTTGGGAATGATTTTGACATCAGTGATTTTTTCAGGAAGCCTTCGGCTGGTCATTGTCCAGTTATATTCTTTGATTCTGTTTTGCCTGAGAGCTTCAGTTTTCTTTCTCTTTTCTTCATACTGAGCTCTCATTGCAGCCATTTGAGCAGCCTGAGCTTCCATGAACTTCTGTCCTGCCTGACCCTTTTTAAGCTTGCTTGCATCTATTCCCACATTTTCAGCTTCTTCGGCAATCACTTGGGTCAATGCCTCCTTAGTCTTCTTATCATCCTCAGCTTGTTTCAATTTTCTTTCTTCTTTGGCAAGGTGTTTGGTTAGCTGTTGAGGAGTGAAGAGGTATTCAGTGTCACCGATTTTGTAGGGGATCCTCTCAGGCTCAGTAGTTGTCAGTATGCCTTTGCCCTTGTCCTGTCCTGATGAGGATGATGCAATGATGGGTGGTGGTGTTGTCATGATAGGTGTTGAGACTGTCAGTGTTGTTGTTGTTGTTGCTTGAGGTGGAAGTGATGAGATTGGTACTGCAGAGACTGGTGATGATGATGATGATGTTTGAGCTGCTGAGACTGGTGGTGTTTGCTCCCCCTCAGTGTGAAGAGGAGTTTCTTCAGCAGTATTCTCCCCCTCAACTGTTACCGTAGCGTCAGTGAGGGCAAGAGTTGGAGTAGGTGCTGAGGGGGACTGACCAGCTTGACCCTTGAAGGCCTGATAGATTTCAGTCATCATGGCCTTAATTTCTGAAGTATCTGCTTGAAGACCAGTGACCTTGGCATCCAAGTTTGCATGAGATAACTCCAAGGCAGTCATTCGTGGACCAAGATTCCAAGCCATTGAAGACGAGGCCTGAGTCAAGGTAGCTACCTGAGTGTTTAGTGAGTTCATGGTGGTCTGAAGAGTCTGAACGGAAGTCTGAAGACCCTGAACATTCGCAGACTTGAGCATCTCTATAAGGTCAGTGAGCCTGGATGAATTCTTTGCATATGCTTCAGTTGCCTCCAGCACTTTGGCATTGAGCGCTGGGTCTTCTTTGACAGCATCCCTGATTTCATCAATCGTAACCCCAACTGTCTGAAGATGTTTGAGGAACTTAACCATGTGTTCATCCAGGTTGACAAGATGATGGTACATAAGATCTCTGTGCTCATGAACATTTTCGTTGAAGGTGAGCACATCAGATCTCAGGTCAGCATAACTGGCAGCAGCCTCAGTGTGTTGATCCCAAAACTATTCAGTAACCCCAGAAAACAGCCTCCTTGAAGCCCTGCTGATCCACTTAACCAGTTGTCTTTCAGTGAGTGGATGAACATTGTCAAATCTTTTGAATTCGTCAGAGCTGGAAGATGAGGCTGAGTCATTGTCTTCAGGTAGAAAAGGTGACTCAGTCTGTGCCTGTGGATCAGGCTGAGGCTCTTGTTCAGTTTGAACCTCAGCGTCCACTTCTTCCCCTGCTGATAAGATTTCTTCATCACTTTCAGCATAGTCATCATCAGATTCTAGCAGCTCAGTAACCTCAGCAACAGTTAACAAGGGAGTGGGAATGGGTTCCATATCAGCGGGTGGTATTGATCCCTCTGAGTCTTTGTCCCCCGTGGACCCCTCGGACACTGGTGGGAGTTTCCCAGCGTCTTCTCGGGAGTCAGGATTGGTTTTGGGTTCCGTATCGGCGGGTTGTTTCTTTCCCTCCGAGTCTTTGTCCCCCAGTGACCCCTGAGACACTGGTGGGTATTTCCCAGTGCCTTTAGCAGAGTCAGTGAATGTTGTATGCCTATCAGTGGATTGTTTGTTTTCCCCTGAGTCTTTGGGATCGATCAGTGTGCCCTCAGACAAAGGCTTTGATTTGCTAATGTCATCACTGGGCAAAGTGGAAGGCGCTCCCCTACCAGCGGGTTGTTTGTTTCCCTCTGGATCTTGGGGAGTAGTAGGTGTGACCAAGGGCACTGACTGTGATGTATCAGTGTCCTTCGTTGTCACGGGGGTGGTTGTTGCCTGGTCAGTGGGTGTCTTTTTGGTCTCAGGCCTTTTGTGCCTCTTCGGCGGTGCTCCTGAAGCCTCAGGGCCCTGAGACTTTGGTTTAGTCTTAGTCCCAGTCTGAGACTTCCCCTTTTTCTTTTTAAGAGCAGGGTTTGGAGACACTGATCCCTCCTGGTTGTTTACAGCAATCATATGGGCCGTCAATTCTATAGGTGTGACAAGGGATGGGTCCTTTTGAAAGTTTGAAGGACTCAGGATGCCAGGTAAATTTCCAAATTTTTCATCCTGAGTATAATTGGCACCCAGTAACGATTGTAAGGCACAAGAGACAAACCTAGGATACGAAATATACTTCGTCCTAGTTTTGCTCTGTAGCTTCGTTACAAGATCACTGTAAATGATCTCCCCTATGTCGACAGTGACCCCATTCATCAGGCAGTATGCCATCATCAACTGAATAGAGTTTACCTGTTCAGTGGATGAGTGGTTCCCGCCGAGGACCTGAATCACAAAAGTGAAAAGGATCCTCCAAGCCACGGGGAATGAACTTTTAGTGACTGGGGTCTTGTCCAAAAATGTGGGATCCAAAACGATTTGTTTTAACCCATCCTTCACTGTGGAAGGTTCAGGATGGGCGACATAAACACCTTTGTTGTAATCTAACCCTGTTGAAGTGCAAAAAGTTTTGTAATCCAGGGTATATTGTTGCCCCCCGTTTAGACTGAACCTGATGAGATAATCCCTGAGTGGTCTAAGGTTATTCTCATCAGTCGAAGGTGTCGGGTCAAAGGCTTTAGCAGTTGCCCAAAACTCCCTGAGGTAGTTTGGGTACACCACTGAGGGACACTTTACAAAGGCCGTTTTTAGTGGGCAGTTGAATAAAAATTTTACAATGTCTTTATAGGTTGGGACATTTTCAGGATATTCAAAATTACCTAT
The DNA here is from genome assembly GCA_019973895.1 of Chrysanthemum seticuspe. Taxonomy (NCBI): domain Eukaryota; kingdom Viridiplantae; phylum Streptophyta; class Magnoliopsida; order Asterales; family Asteraceae; genus Chrysanthemum; species Chrysanthemum seticuspe. Next base: position 142,780,387 of record BPTQ01000008.1, read on the forward strand.
GACATTGTTTGTTTTGAATTCAACGTTTGATAGATCCCCTACCCACTGAGAAGCAAACTGGAGAGATTGTGTTCTAGCCATATCTTTTAAAGAAGTTTTTAGGGTTTTTAAAAAAACGTTTGGCAAGAACAGTTAAAAATGTTTAGATCTCTCTATTTAGTGATGAAAAACTTTTGTAAATGTTTATAAGAAAGGTTTTCCAAAAGAGGTTTTGAAGGTTTTGAGAACACACAAATATTTCTGGATTTGAGAAAAGATTTTGACAGAGTTTAATTGCAGAAATTGATTTGTGTGTGTTGTTTGTGTAGAAGAAGAGGGTATTTATAGAGTGATAAGAGGGGTGTTTTGTGCACAAATGGAAAAACTAAGAGTAGGTTTTTGAAAGACTTTTGAAATTCCCATTTAATGCTGCCACTCCATTACCCGCAGTAAAAATCCCGTTTTTCAAGGGAACAGTTGAGGTGCACAGTAAAAGTGCACCTTTGCAGAGAAAAAATATCAATTTGATATTTCTTGTGAGAGGCAATAAATGCCAAGTGGGATGACAGTAAGACAAAGAGACATATATTCCTTTATTAAATTGGCATAGTTACCAACCTAGGACATTAAAGTAACGTCGTAATTTACCCTTAAAGTTTTCAGAAAGTTTTTGGATGAGAATCAAAAAGGTAAACACGTGTTTTGTGGGGAGAATAGTGAGATATTTATGGGAGAAGAAGATGTGTTTGTTGTGTGTGTTTAGTTAAAGACGTTAATTTGAGACAGTTTTAGAAAAGAGTTTAGGTCTTTATAAACACACAAGAGTTTTGGAAGTTTTGGAGAAAACCTTTTGGAAAGAATATTTGTAAATGTTTTCAAAAAGTAGTGATTTATCTCTCTAGATTTGTAAAAATTGACAAGAACGGTTTGCAAAAAAATTTTTGGGATTTTTGAAGAAATTTTCTATACCGATCTTGTGTTAGAGAGGTCAAACGAAGAGTCACCCATCCCCTAGATAGTTTGCAACTTAAGTTTTGTTTGTTACAGTATCCATTAAAACTTATAGGACTTTTACAGGGTTGGATATTTCTGTAACATTTTAAAAATAAGTTGACGGGTGATTTTTGCCGGAAACATTTCACAGGGAGTCACCACATGGGTTTGATGGAGTCCCTCAAAACCCGTTGACGATTTCGGAAACTGGGCTGTGGAAGCTGACTACTCTTATTGGAATCTGGTGAGTCCCTAATAGAGTAGTCCAAGTCAGATTTGCCCCCCGTTGTTATATGGGACCTAATGTTTTGAAAAACGTGAAGTTGTCCCAATCTAATGTTGTTTCCACAAATACAGCGGGTAGGACTTGGAAGGTGTCACTTCCTACCCAATTTTGTTTAGCAAAACCTAGGGTGTAAAAACCTGTTCTGGGGTCAGTGATTTTCAAGTAAGGGGCACCGAACCTCCTAGGAAAAGTGAAAACACTAAGTCCAGGAGCCGCCCTTGGTGAGTAGGTGACTTGTCCATTTGAGATAAGTCAACTACTACCGTATGACGGACTACTTACCCCAGTGACAGCTGTATCCCCTCTAGTAAATGTCACTAGAACATTGCTTCGATGTCTCGTTTTGATCCTGCTTCATATAAAGCATAGGATCCAAACAGAGAACACGGAATGTTAGCAATGACCCACGGTTAATATGAGTCCTACTTTTTAAACCTTTAAATGGACCGTAGGACTCAGGAAGTTTGAAAGTTTTCCTGGGTAGGGAACAGTGTGGATATCTTAACTGCCGGGTATA
>BPTQ01000008.1:142782541-142919201 GCA_019973895.1 Chrysanthemum seticuspe
AGCTTGTTTAAGTCCATAAAGGGCTTTGTCAAGCTTGCAGACATAGTCAGGGAATTCACTACTCTCAAAGCCAGGAGGTTGCTGAACATACACATCTTCCTTGAGATCACCATTTAAGAATGCACTTTTAACATCCATTTGGTAGACCCTGAAGTTCATGTATGTTGCATATGCAAGGAAGATCCTGATGGCTTCCATTCTTGCAACAGGAGCAAATGTCTCATCATAGTCAATGCCTTCTTGTTGACTGTATCCTTTGGCTACAAGTCTTGCTTTGTTTTTAATGACAGTGCCGTTTTCATCAGTTTTGTTTCTGAAAACCCACTTCATTCCTATGACTACTACATCCTGAGGACATTTGATCAAGGTCATGACCTTGTTTTTATCAAACTGTTGCAATTCATCTTGCATAGCCTGAACCCAGCTTGGGTGTTTTAGAGCTTCAGTGACACTTTTGGGTTCAATGTCTGATAGGTAATCAGCATATAGACATTCATTGGCTGAAGCTGCAGTTAGACTAGCAGCCATGCTTCTAGTGAGCATGCCCTCAGTGGGTTCACCAATGATGTTTACAAGCTCAATGTCCTGAGATCTAGTCCACTTACTTTGTGGTCTGGGATCTGAGCTTGAAGATGTCACTGGGAGTTCAGATGTGAGTTCAGGTGCAAGAGCCACAGGATTATTTAGAACATCTGTTGAGATGTCAAGATCAGGTTGAGGATCATGAGTAACAGGCTCTTGATCATTTGGATCATTGTCACTTATCCCAGTAGGGAGAGACTGATTATCAATGAATTCATTGATGGTTGGTTGGGGTAGGTTGTGGGGTAAGACATAATATGAGATGTCAGCATCAGCTTGATATGAGGAATTGAGTTCAGTGTTGTACTCATCAGGAGGATATCTTGATGAGTTATCAATTCCAATTTCCTCCACTGAGGTGTTGGTGAACCTGATGCTTTCAGTACTTTCATCAAAGGTGACATGAAAGGTTTCCTCAACTTGTTGTCTCCTTGTGTTAAAAACCCTGAAGGCTTTGGAGATCAGTGAGTAGCCTAAAAAGTATCCATCATCAGCTTTTGCATCAAACTTGCCTAGATGATCCTTGTGGTTGTGAATGAACACAGGACATCCAAACACATGAAAATAGCTGATGTCTGGAAGTCTACCTTTGAAGATCTCATATGGGGTTTTATTATGTCTTTTGACAATGATTGACCTGTTTTGAGTGTAACAGGCAGTTTTGACTGCTTCAGTCCAGAAATGTTTTGAGAGGGCTGAGCCATTTAACATAGTTCTAGCAGCCTCAATGAGAGTTCTGTTTTTCCTTTCAGCAACCCCATTTTGTTCAGGAGTATAAGGAGATGAGAAATTTTGAGAAATTCCTTTTTCATCACAGAAACTCTCAAGTTCTTGATTTCTGAACTCAGTGCCATTGTCAGTACGGATTTGTTTGACAGTAATGTCATTCTGGTTTTCAATCTTCCTGATGAATGACATTATTGCATCAGCTGCCTGACTCTTTTTTGAAAGAAAGTATACCCAAGTGTATCTTGAGAATTCATCAACAATGACAAGTGTATACTTCTCATGCTGGATTGATCTGGGACTGACAGGTCCAAAGAGATCCATGTGCAGGAGGTGAAGGCAGCTTTTGATGGAGAAGTTTTGTTTGGTTTTGAATGATGCTCTGTGGTGTTTACCCTTTTCACAGGCAGAGCATGATTTGTCTTTTGCAAAGACCAGTGATGGTAAGCCAAGGACCTTGTTTTGTTTTGCCAAGTTGTTGAGGTTTTTGAAGTTCAAGTGTGAGAGTCTCTTATGCCACAGCCAGTTGATGGTTTCAGTGGCTTTAGCAAAGAGACAAGTTCCATCTTGGGAGAGAGTTGACATGTCAAGCACATAAACATCATCTCTCCTAGGAGCTATCAACACAACTTCCTTGTTGGCATTAAAAATGGTACCTTGTTTATCATTGAATTGTACAATGAATTTTGCATCACATAGTTGACTGACACTGATGAGATTGTATTTGAGACCATTGACATAGGCTATTCTAGAGAAAACTATTCCATTGCAGTTTACTGAACCATAACCTTCAGTGGGACATGATGAGTTATCACCAAATACTACCTTGGGCCCTGGTTCCTTTACATACTTGTGTAGATATTCCTTCACACCAGTCATGCTTCTTGAGCATCCACTGTCTAGATGCCAAATAGGCTCCCTGGCATGTCTCTGCACAAGTAGTAAACTGAATTAGTTTCTCTTCGTGACCCACTTACCAGTGGGCTTGGATCTCAAGGTCTCTTTGAAATTTGCAATCGACTCATGGTCAGTGGTTGTGTGCAAGGTGCTACCACAGGTTTTGCATTTAGAGGCTGAGGATGACTCAGTGACTCTGGGTTGTTTGGAATTTCTCCTTGCATGAATGATACTGTCATGTTGGGATGTCTCATGAGCTGGATTACCGCATATATCACAGCATGTATTCATGAGACAATCATCCTGATGATGATCATTGAACCCACAGTGAGGGCAGAGAGGAAAAGGTTTTGCTCTATTCTTTGGAGCAGTTTTGGAGGATGAAGCATACTGATGACCAACTTTGGTATAGTTTGCTTGACTGACATACTGTATATGATCTGCAGTCCTGTGATCATCCTTTTTGCATATCATGCAAAAAAGGATTCTATAGCAGTTGTCAGTTGTATGGGTGGTGTAATGACACAGCTCACACTTTTGTTTGTTTTTGGAGGTTGACTTAGACTTAGAGGAACTGGAGGAAGCTGACTTTGTTTCCTTGATTGGTTCAGGGACCTTTTCAATGGATGCCATTTTTTCAGTAAGCTTCCTCACGAGTTCAGTCAGTTGCTGGATTTGGTCAGCTTCAGTGGGGACAGAGGATGATGAAGTCTCAGCAGGAGTAGACTCTTGTTGGATTAGTTTTGCTTGTCTTTGAAGGATGGTTCTACCACGTCCAGACCTTTCTTTTGGTGAATGAGGATTGAATTGTAGTGGAGTAAGCTCAGAGCTTGGAGCAGCACCCTGAAGAGGTTTCAGTGGTGGAAGCGGTGCTTGAGATTCTGCTTCAGACTCAGAGATGTGTTCAGTACCACTGGGCACATCAGGGAGTCCAAGCATGCTCTTTAGAGCTTGACTTTCAGGCTCTAGAATCCTTCCAGAATCGAAGTTTGGAAGCTTACTCTCAGGATTAACTCGTTCAATCCATTCACTGGAATTTGAATCAGCCAACATACTTGTAATCATGCCACCAGACACAAATGGCTTAGGAGGCTGGTCTTTGTTGAGAGAGTCAGGGAGATGATCTTCACCTATGACTCTCTTCTTGCTGCTACTAGGGGCTCCCACAGCATCAAAGACCCTGGGATTCTTAGCAGTCCAACTCTTAAGAATATCATTTGCCTTATTAAGTTCATCTTGGAGATTCTGATTTCTTTTAACTAGTTCAGTGTTTTGAATTTGCAAAGTGACAGCCTCAAGCTTAGCTTGTTTTAAAATAAGCAATTCATCCCTACACTTATTCAATTCAAAACTTAACTTGTTGTACTTAGAAAAAAGATTCAGTCTTTGCTCTTCTACAAACTTAAGGTCAACATTAAGATAATTCATATAAGACTGCCAATCAGAGTCATCATCCATAGAAAGTAAAGTGTTTACCTTCTTCATAGTGATGTTGACCCATTCCCCGTTCCTAGCATGATTCTTCCCAACAGCTAGCTTGTCTTCTTCTGAGAGAGCCATTAGAGCACTGACATGTACCATTTCATCATCCGATGAGATTGGCTCTTCATCCCAGTCAAAGGTTTCAGCAACAAGGCCTTTGTTCTTACCCTGCACAGATTGAACAATTTTTGTTGTTTCTGAGGGACTGGCCTCAAGCAATGCAAGCTTGGCTTTTGCTTTCTTATACTTAGCTTCATAATCAATGGTTTTGTTAAGATCAGATTTGTTTTGAACATTTTGATGAGACTGATAGATTTTGGGTTGAAATTTGCTAAAGCCTGAAGACTGATTAGATCCTGATGGTTTGTAAGAGGGTTTAGAAATTGTTTTTGAAAAACAGTCTTTTGCAAAATGGCCTCTTTTATGACACTTGTAGCATTCAGTGTCTTCAGTTGCTTTAGCAGTTGAAAAACCTTTGTTTCTTTTTATAAACCTTCGAGAGTTAGCGAGGAGTGCCCTTTCCTGAAATTCAGCATTCAGGTCACTTAGGTACTCCTCACTTGATCTCTCATCAGGCTCATCATCTGAGTTTTCTTGGAAATCTTGAACTACATTGTTAGAGAAGAAAGCAGTTGATATTGGTGATGAGGTAGTGGTCAGGGACTTCTTGACTTCTTGAGACTTCTTCAAGTCAGGGTATCGTCTGTTGATGAGGTTTTCCTCATAGACAAATTTCCCATAGATTTCAGGAAGCTCAAGATTTTGGATATGATTAGCATTCCTGAGTCCCTGAGAGAAATTCAACCATTTCTCAGGGAGACTATTTACAAAACCAACATTAATTTCATGCTTAGACAAATTTACACCATCATTTGAAAGTTCATTTAAAAGAGTTTTGTATCTGGTGTAAGTTTGAGAGAGAGTTTCTGAGTCCTTAGCCCTGAAGGTGTTATACTCAAGTTTCAGGTCCATTATCCTGTTTTCCTTGGTATCAGATGGTCCTTCATGACTATGAACTAGGTCATCCCAGGTTTGCTTAGCAGTGCTACAGCTTATAACAGACTCCATAATATCGTCAGGGAGACAAGATATTATGATACTTTTGAGTCTTTGGTCCTGGTTGACCACTCTCCTTTCATCCTGGGTCCACTGAGCTTCAGGTTTGGGCAACCCTTCAGCAGTCTTTGGGACAAATGGACCTTCATTTATGCACTTGACATAATAAGGTTCCATCCCAATCAAATAGCAAAGCATTCGCTTTTTCCATTTGTTGAATTTGCCAACTTCAAGTCTAGGGGCAACAGCTGAATAAGCTCTACCCTTTTTATCGACTAGTTGGGGTACATCAATTTCAGCCATTTAGGATCCTAATTTAAAAACTTTTAAAGTGGCCTAAAAACGAGTTTTATAATTAACCTGACTCTGATACCACTTGTTGTTCCCCGTTCACTATCGTTTAAAACAGTTCAAGTTTATAAAACAAGTTAAAAGTGAACAATGACTGAAATTAACATAAAGAAAACACACTAAGTAATTTTCAACATCATATTCTTATTAGAAATAATTCAACAAAGAATACGTTACCCAAGTACTTGCGGAATAGTACTTGGGATTGAAATGACAAAGTTGGGTGATTCCTCTCTAAGCTCAGGCTATGTCTGAGCACAACTCTTAGAGCTCACTGAGCTATCTCAGGAACTAAGTTGTATTTGGAGGAGTGAAAAGATGGCTTGCGTGTATGTGTTTTTACAATTCACAAGCTTAACCTTTTCACTCCATCTCTTATGCTATTTATACATGTATGGTATTTGACTCTTTCCTAAGTGACAAACTGACATCACACAGAAGACAAAATACTGATGTATTTTGTCTATGTTTACAAAGACTATTCTAGGTAAGAGACAAGACTACTTTCCTAAGTTCAGTGATGACACTGAGCCTGATGTTTTGCTATTCAGGGAAAGTTGACTTTGGATGATAAGGACTTCGTCTTATCTGATTCAACCTTTCCCGCTTTGCCCGCTCTTTCTTCAGTCTTTACATTCTTCAGTCTTCTACTTCAGTTTGTCTTCAGTGTAAGAAGTTGGATAGGAATCTTAGGGATTCAGTGAGTTATTGTCATCACTCACTGAATCCATCATCTTCTTCTTGACTCAGTCTTCACCCTTTAAGTTCCGCCTTACTGAGTGGGGAGACTTCTTCTTAGCCTCTTACTGAGTATCCTGAAGACGACTCACTGAGAGACTATGCACTCAGTGACCTATTTGTGTTAACGGATTAAATACTTGGGCTATTTTCTATTCAAATCCTAGATTAAGGAGTTTGGGTATTTACTGAACCCAACACATGACACAACTGAGGTAGACCTTTTCTTCTTTGGCTTGGAGGATGATTCTGGTTGTTGCTTGGTTGATGTTGTAGATGAGGGTGGTTGTTGGGGCTCAGGAATCTCTTCGTCGTCACCACTGGTGTATTGAGACTGATCACCAGTTTTCTCCGATGGTGGTGGAGACTCAGAGTCCTGAGGTTTATCAGAAGCAGGAGGTCGTTGAGATGATCTCTCTGTGGTGGTCTTTGGGGGTGGCATAGATGAGGATTCGCCTATTTTCTTCTGACGTTTAGGCTCTGAATCCTTGTCCGCATCATCATCGTCTCTTTGTCGCTTTTCTTGACCAGCTCCTTCCTTGCAAGTTTGCTTTATTTGATATGCAAGCAATGCTTCAAAAAGTTTTGATTCATCAGAATTGAAAGTTCCAGATCAGGAAGACATCTGCATAATCAGTTTTGAAATCAAATCAGCTTCAGTGACAACAGGAGGTGGAACTGGTTGGATTTGCATCATTGCTAGTGTAGTTGAAAGTGTTTACTTGACCAATGACATCAGATATGGGTAGAGTTGCCTTGCGAACATTTCTTTTGTGACTCCAGGGACGGTGTCACGAAGTAACTTATGAGTGTAGTCCCTAATCGTCTTATCCATTTCACCCTGAATATCTCGGTTGAGGAATTGTTGGATCTGGTCTCGTTCCTCTGAGAACTCGTTCATCAAATCACCGAGTAAGTTAACCCTGTCAGCTAGCTGATTTAACTTCTTGTTAACCACATTTTGTTTCCTTGCTTCCCTGACAGCCTTAACAATCTTGGTTTTGGCACGTGATGCCCAAGTGTCAGTGGGTTTCTTGATGGATCTGGATGAAGATCTGGTGGTAGCATCTTTGGATGGTGGTGGTGATGAATGAGATGATGAATCTGATGAAGATGAGTCATGAGATGGCTTTGGGTCTTTAAGAGGCTCAGAAGTTTCTTCAAGGTTATGTTCAGGATTATCTAGAATGAAACTGTCAGTCTTAATTCGGATCCTTTCTTCCTCAGCTTTAGCCTGAGCTTCTTCTTCAGCCTTTTCCCTATCCGCTTCCTCCACGTCTTCATCTGTTATCTTCTCATCGTTTCTTGTTCCTCTTCTTCAAAGTCGAACTTGATTTCGGACTCTTGTTGTTGTTGTTCTGTTGATTCCTTAGTAGTGGTACCAGTTTCCTTATCGGGTTGATTAACCGCATCAAGAACTGGTGTGGTTAGTGCACCACCACTGGAATCTCCAGGGCCTCTGGTTTGTTGAATGTTGTATTCAGTAGTAGCATGCTGTATCCTGAGCTCCTTAAGAGTCTTGTGGTAAGCTCTCTCTTCATCCTTTGGTTCAATTTCATCATCAGAACTTTCTTCGTCTTCCTCAGCAACTGGTGTCTTCCCTTTGTCTGATTTAGGACTGAGTGGTTTGTCATCTGACCTCTGCGAGGTTGTTTCATCTGTAGCAGTTTCCGAATAGCAAACCTGTTAGGAATTAGAAATTCCAAAGTGAAGTATCGGTCACCCCAAATATTATCTAGCATAAGTTAGCTCGTAGACATATTGTTAGTTACGTTATTTGTTAGTTTATTAGTTAGTTATTAGTGTAGTTTAGTTTAGTGCAACACCGTGGAGGAAGGACGGGGTCTTTACCCACTGTATACCTGATCCACAGTCCGTTAGGAGGACGTATTGTATGTAACTATAAATACCCTCTACCTCCTAAGGTAGAGGGTTGGACCTTTCATTCTAATCTAACCTTTTCTCTTTTGTTTACTTTCTCTCTCTAGAAAGGCTCCCATTCTACTTTCTCTCTCTAAACTCTTAAACCATACGCCATATTTGTGATTGATTGAGTGTTTGTGAAATCCAATGTCTAACATTTGGTATCAAGAGCCATGGTTTGATCATCTCTCTTACATATCCTTGGATTTCTAGTGGTTTTATATGGTTTTTGGGTTTGAAATAGGTTTAGTGGTTTTTGCATCATTTGGATCATTTCTTGTGTTAAAGTTTGAATTTTGAGTGTACTTTTGTGTTTAAAATCATTGTAAGTGCTTGGGTTTTGATTTGGAAAGCTTGAATCACTGTGGTTGAGCATGTTTTGGATTGAAAAGGGTTGTGTTTAAGTTTTTCTTGCTAGCGACTTGGTTCTCGGATAAATATTCTTTGTAGCGACTTGCTTCATAAGTTGGTAGCGACTTGCAGTTTAAGAGGTAGCGATTTGAGCTCTAGCGACTTGTCTATTGAGACAAGCCGACAAACAGTACAAAGTAGTGGAGACACCACTTCGGCTAGCGACTTGGTTGACGTAGCAACTTGTCTTTATTATTTCTAGCGACTTGTCTTTGTTGTTACTAGCGAGTTACTCTTTAGCGACTTGACCTCTCAGCGAGTTGTTCCTTAGCGACTTGTCTACTTAGCGAGTTGCTCTTTTGCGACTTGTCAGCTTAGCGACTTGTGTTTAGCGACTTGGTTACTCTAGCGACTTGTCTTGCTAGCGACTTGTTGACTTTTCCCCTACAAAACTTCAAACGGCCATAACTTTTGAACCGTAACTCCGTTTTCAGCGTTCTACCCATCAAAACGACCGTGAGAACGAGGAGAATGGCACGCTAAATAAGTTTATTCGGGTCAACCTTCCAGGCCTAAATTCGCTCTGAACAGAAGTTATTGAGGTTTTTATGTTTTTTGACCTAAATTTCTCTGTAAAAACGGGCATAAACCAAACAACATCTCTGCTAATCCTTCAAACAATCATATGTCCTATCACACAATTGTCTTTCATTGTGTCGATCCATCAATCATCTTAACACATTCCATTGGTCATTGATTAACGGTTTGGTCTTGATTTTAGTAAAATCCCGCGAAAGATTCTGTTTCTCGGTTTAAATCATAGACTTGTAAAATCCCGTGCATACTACAACATCATGTCTTACACTACTGACCCAGTGATTTCGGAAGTACTTAAATTGTATGATGCTGTGGACAACAATGATAATGTATGCTACACTGAACGGTTAAAGATGTTTGAATTAATCAATGAGGATGTGAGATCTTCATGTTCTGAGTACAATGAGAATGAATTGCACCTGCTAATGCTACAGAATGCCATGCAAAAGGAATGCTGCATTATACCCTATCAACAACTTCACTCTCAACTCATGTTACTTCTACCCACAACAATGGAACGAACATGTATTGCCCTTTTCCGTCAAGATTTATCCACATAACGGGTACATTACTGTTGAACTTAGAACAATTGGAACAACAACTTGATAAAGAAAAGGTTCAAAAGGATAGTTCCAGTGCTGCACTTCAAGTGATCCACAACCAATTTTAGTCATTCATCAGTGGGGAATTTACATCAGATTATGATCAAGACATGACTGAAATGTCTTTCAAGAGATACACTGGAATGGAAATTAGCGTGTTCATAGAGACACTTATCCATCTCATGGATAATGTGGATAAGTATATTGAGGAAGTTACTCAGAAAGATGAAATAATAGATGAGAGTCTGGTGCTGTTGACAGAATGTTGTGATGAGTTGGGTAATGTATCAGTTGAAGAATTGGGTGTTGCTGAATGCAGAATAACAGAGACAACAAAGAATGATGCAACAAATTTTTCAGTAACTCATGTTACACATGATGTGGATGCAGATATCAGACAGATAAATGAACAGGTGTCATGTGATGAGGTACCCTTAACTGTTCAACATATTGCATCTGCTAATGTACCTAAACTTACTGATCTTAATGTTGAACATGATTCTGATAAATGTTCCTTGGTTGAGGCTGAGTCTAATAATTTCAAAACAAATGATATGGTTGATAAAAAGGCTTTTGATGAACTTTCAAACAAATTCTCAAAACTTGAAAAACATTGCATTTCACTTGAAATTGCGATACAGAGTAAAGAAGAAAGTTTTCAACTTAACAAACCATGTAAAAATCCAGAACTTCCTGAATTCCGTGAACTTTTTGAAATTAACACTTTGAAAACTCAGCTTCAAGACAAAGAGTCAACTATCAAAAATTTGAAGAAACATATTTCCAATATGCATGTGAAAAGTAATTTGGTTACAAGTAATTCTGATGTTAATGCTATTGATGATATTCAAATGAGAAATGATGAATTAGCGGTTTGTGTGGCCAAATTACTAAAGGAAAATGAGTCATTGAGTATGCATCACATAGAACTAAGTGACTCTGTCAAAGAAGCTAGAATAAAGTCATTGGAATAAACAAACTCTTTGATTGCCAATAGTGATGAACTCAAAGCTCAACTTCAGGATAAGAGTTTCACAATAGTTGCCTTAAAGAATGAGCTCAAAAAAACAACAGGGAATAGTGTGAACACTAAGTTTGCAAAACCATCAATCTTGGGGAAACTAGTTATTAGACAACCGAATGCGTTTAGATCCGAACGACCAAAATTTTCAAAAACGCGGTTTGCCTCCCAAGTTGATGCGAAACAAGTTTTGACAAAACCAGTCACTTCACCTTACTTGCCTAGTAAAAATGCTATGAATGACTTGTATAAGAACTCTTATCTAGAAATGGCTAGAAAGAAGGCACAGATTTGAAAAGACGGAATTTTAGGTGCAAGACCTAGGGTGATGAATTCTTAGAAATTTCAAGGCACTGCTAGTAGTTTTAAACCATTACCTAGGAACAATAAACTAAAGACTAGGGATTGGCTTGTATCTAAGAGTAGTTGCGTTTCGAATAAATCTATTCCCATAGCAGATCACTATAAGAACTCAAGATCATTTTCTAAATCCAAACAAGTTGTTTGCTCAAATTGTCTGAAATGCATCTTTAAGGCAAATCATGATAATTGTTTTTCGAAATCCCTAAAGAAGGTAAATGCTCATACAAAGGTTCAACCTGTTAAGTCTAGGATTTTCACTAAGTTATCTACTGTGCATACGAAGCAAAACAAACCAAAATCTTCGCCTAGATGGATACCAACTGCTATATCTGTGGAAACTAGGAATAAGGATAAGTCTTTCACTATGCATAAGAAGCCTAACAATCCTAGACCTTACCATAAGTGGATACCGTCTGGTAGAATGTTTAAGGATGCTGGACTTAGGTGGATACCTACCGGAAAGCTGTTTACCGATGAAAAAATCAATGTTGACTGTGAAACCCCAAAGGGTTTGGATACTAATGTCACTAACCAAAATATATGCAATCAAGTTTGTAATATTAGTGCAGGTAGTCCTTACTCAGTTGCAGATACATCGATCCTTCACTACATGGACTGGCTTAAAGTATGGATTACAAATGGATTGATATCTCATAACTCACGGGTTCAAGTAACTCAATCTTGATATTCATTCGGCTATGACGTCTGTTCACATCAGTTCAGGCCTTGTACTTCAACATTATGGTGTCTGTAGATAACACTTCAAGCCCCGTTCCTCAAAGAAAAGAAAGGTGTACGCTTCAGTGCGCTTTATCTTCAAAAGAAGAGAAATCTTCATGTTTATGACCATTCTCATCGACATTCTTCATCAACAAGCTTCATGTTTTTCCCACGCTCTTTCAACTCTCAAGTGGATCTACTTTCATTGGTTTATATTCTTATTCACTTGTTCAAATCAAAAATGGCAACTTCGGATGCAATTTTTGAGGGGGAGAAGAGTGCATATACTACATGTTGATGAATGCTTGAATTATGGTCATATGATTCTCCTTCAACGCCTAATGCTTCACTTACTAAGGATAACTGGGATTCATTGTTTGGGATTCATTTTTTTTCAAAGATATGTTTGATGAGTACTTCCAACCTCCAACGAATGTTGATCATCCAGTTTCTGAAGCTCATGCTCCGGTTCCTACTGACTCAACTGGTTCACCATCTAAGAAGTACTTCTCATAATTCTCAAGAAACCTTATCTCCAGTTACTTCACAAGGCGTTGATAATGACTATCATGATATTGTAGTTGCACTATTGAATAATGATCCGCTCTTTGGTATTCCTTTGCCAAATCTTCACGGATTATTGTTCATGAATAATGATCTGTTCTTTGGTATTCCTTTGCCAAATCTTCACGGATTATTGTTCCTCTCATTGTGCACGCTATAAATCAACCATATGAACATTAAGGAAAATGACTACCTCATCCGCTCGAAGACATTATTGGTGAATCTTCCATATCAGTCTCTACATGTATACCTTTAGGAAGAATGCATCGATGTTGAGGAATCATTTTTTCTGGTTCATTCAGTGGGTCAATGTACATCCGATTGTATGTTTATTCACGTGTTGGGCATTTGACACAAGTTGATTACTTCGGAGTTAATCATTTATCACTTATTTGAGATTAACGTTGACTTTCACAAAGGTGTGTTCTTATTTGATAACTTGCTCGGGCTTAAGAATTTGAGTTGAAGACTTGGTTTATCTAGTTACCAGCAATCGGGGTGGATGGTTGAAGACCTGGTTAACTATCACTATTAGGAGTTACGTTGTTTTACTTAGTGTCACACGCAGATGACGGTTTGGATAAACGCAAGAGGTGTTAATGTCTCATACTTTCATTGGGTATTGAGTACTTAGAAATTTGCTTAAAGCATAGATTCTCGACACCGTTCTTCCATCATTAAGTGCAAGCTTAAGATACAAATGTGCGGAATTTGACTTCAGCTTCAAGTTTGGTATATCAGGTTTTTCTTCCTCAGTGGTCACTTCAAATTGTCTACATGTGGGTTGGTAAAGATAGTCAGGGAGAGTTTCTGTAGCAGTTGATTCTCACAGTATTCAGTTGAGCTAATTGTTTGTTCTTCTCTACTTCAAGAGTATTTTGCATGTATAATGTGTTGTTGATTCTGAGGTATCAAAACCAGCAAGGGGGAAGGAGATATACATCTAAACACACAACGAGTACACGTGATGAACTTAATACTTCTTCTCTATTGAAGTAATCCAGGGAAAGACTAATATCATAACCGCAGAGGAACTCAGTGTTTAACTCGTAGCCTTTGGTGTGTTATTCCAACTATTTGGGGGAAGGATATATTATTCCAACTATTTGGTGGAAGGATGCATTATTCCAACCATTTAGGGGAAGTGGTCTCTGGATACTTTTGGTATGTGTTATCTCAGCTTTCGGTAGGAAGAAATATGAGAAGAATATGTGGAGCGTGAGATGATATTGCTTATCGACATCTTCTATATGATTTATGATAAAGTGCTTCTGGTTAGTTCTTCATTTACACAATGTAATGATGATTCCGATGAGATCGCAACCATCAAGGGAGAGATATGTGTACATCTGGGTCGCACAACATATTCACATGATCGAGCTTAATCAGTTATTCCGGAGTTGACATCCGCAGAGAAGATCAGTGATTCAACCAGTTATTGTGATGTCGTTGTCTCTTCTCTTGTTGGGTACATGTGTACGTTATGGGCTGATCGGTTATATGTTAGATAACTGGAATGCATCTGGTGTAATGAAGGTGTTGATATATTGTTCTCCTGAATTGACAACTGCTCAAACTCGAAGAGTTATATGTACATCGGGGATGCACAACAAGTTCATGTGATCGGGCTTAATCATTTGAGCTTCATACAATTAGACTGTTTGCTTCACTTTTTCTTCTTAGGGGAAATGGTCTTTTTACGTGGTTTGTCGGTTTGGAGGGAAGCTACCAAAGATTCACTTTTTGAAGGCTCAAGTTCTTGCGACGATTCAAGAGCCTCGAATGCTTTGGTGGTGAAAGTTTAAGAGATGATGACTTCTATCTTCTACAAAGTGCTGAACGATTTCCTTATCTCGGTACTCGTATCATCATCTTCTTAAACTATTTCTCTATCTTTGTAAATAATTTTCAAAAAGCAAAATACAAAAATATAAAACCAACAAAAACAAAATAGAAAAATATAAAATCCACAAAAGCCTATAAAAATCAGAAAATTGAAAAATACCAAAAATATGTTTTCTCAAGATATGTCTTCTGGTATCGATAACATCTACGGTCTTAGAAATGTCATTCAATAATGGCACGGGACTTTAGATGAAGTTCGAGCAGGAGGTGTAAATATTTCTTTCTTAACATGTCTCAAAATATGGCTTGCAGTTATTTCAGACTGTGACCCGCGCTTAAATCGTGGTTTGCTATTGTTTCAAATAGCAACCCGTTTTTCAAGAAAGAAAAGTGCTGCGCTAAACCAATTTTCCTAAATTTCGTGCACTTATCCTATAAAAAAAATGAGGAAAGTATGTCGAAGGACTGCTGTTCCTACTCAAATATTTTTCCTTTTAAGATTCTTTAGAAAAATATTTGTTTTAACAAAATGGTGGTAATTTAGTTGCTTGCAAATCAATCAATTTCAGAGTCTTCATAAAAAATTGAAAACTCAATCAATGACTCCAGCGCTTTTAAACTTTTCATAAAATGAGTCATTGATTGAGGGGGAGAATGTTTTCAAATCTATATCATCTAACGGGCTTTCTTAATTATCCTAAATGCTTAACTGAAAAATGATGTTAACCTACGTTGAAGGACTAGGTGCCTAGGATATGATTGTTAGGTTTAGATGATTAGAGTTTGATGAACACATTATTCCCATGCTTTACATGATCTGATTGATATGTTGGATTGAATTTTATTAGTCGATTGTTGTTTGGGTGATGTCGACCACTATATATTTGTATGTGTGTCCACTAACGTATGCAGGTATATTGGTATATAAGAATATTCCTGATCCGGATCCTACAATTGAAGATGATTGGATGCCGAAAGTAAAGGGTAACTATCTCTTGGGTTGACAAATGAAGAAACGGAGCTTAATTGGACTTCTATGGAGAGTTGGCATGAAATTCAACGTAAGAGGTCTCACTGCATCAGCAGATGGTTTTCTTCATCATCAAATGAAGAAACGGAGCTTAATTTGACCTCAGTTGGCATGAAAAATGCAACGTAAGAAGTCTCACTGCATCAGCAGACGGTTTTCTTCCAACCCTCAGCAACAACAATAAAAGCAGCTCAACCACCTAACGTATCTTGGTGTAGGATAACAGTGATGATACCATTTTTGTAAAACTTTGAAAAATATTGTTTTGAAAATGGAAAAATATTGTTTTGAAAATAAATCGGATTCAAAGTTTTGAAATCAACCGGACTTTATTCTGTCAAATCTTAAGTGATTTCAAATTAAATATTTTCAAACGATAGTTCATCTATCAAGTCCGTTTGTACGGTAAAATGTAGTGATCTAGAGATTTAATGTTATGTCATGGTATGATTTTCTTTAAAACTCAAAGATCTGTCAAAATGAAATTTTTTTCTGTTCTTGTTTGATTGTGAAATTGTTTTATTTTACTTAAAGGTCTCTTAAAACAATAATACCTGACACTAACAATCTTTAATGTCTTAAAATGGTCCTTATATGTCATTTTTCAAAATCAAATCTTGCCACGTCTTTCCCCAAAATTTTCTAAATGATTTAAATCTTTTGGGATCACAAATTTCAAATGGTTTGAAATTGTTGATCAGGGGAGAGATCGTGATTTAAATCTCAAATCTGTTTTAAATGGAATTGGTTTTAGTCTTTCAAAGGCACTCCTGCCTCCATGTGCCAAACGATTTCAATATATATAATGCACATGTTGAGGGGGAGCATTTATCCAAAAACAAGATGAGCTTTTAAATCAGGCACATATTCTCCCATGTTTTCTAAACCTTATTAAATCACTTGGGATCCAAAATCTCAAAGGGTTTGATATTTTTTGATTGGGGGAGAATTTGTGATTTAATATGAAATTTGATAAAAGATGATCGTTTTGATTCAAAGTGCAAGTTCTCTCTAATATGTGCCAAACTCTTTCGTATATCGATGCACATATTGAGGGGGAGCGAATGGTTTCTTAATGGCTTGTGTGATCGTAAATGTGCTTCAAAAGAACTCTTTCCTCTATGTGATAAAATATTTCAAATATCCTATGCACATATTGAGGGGGAGAATTTACCAAAGAAATTCAAATGGCTTTTCTTACGGAAATTGTGATCAAGAAATTATTTCAAAGAACTCTTGCCTCCATGTGCTAAACAATTTCAAAATCATATGCGCATGTTGAGGGGGAGCATTTCCAAATGATCAAAACTATTAAGGTACAAAATGCTTTGGTCTCGTATCACAAGTACCTTGATTGTTTTTCCAAATGATTTTTCAATTGGTTTCATGAAGGAAAGAACAATACCAAAAGACCGACCAATTTACTTTATGCATGGTGTTATAAGGATGGTTAGGTTAGGTATTCGTTCCCATGATCCGCCAGAACTGGAGGGATCTTCCCTGGGACAATCCACTAGATAGTGTAGAGTCCTTAGAAATATTGAAAAAAGGAGAAAAATGAGAAAATGGGAAGAATGCGGACTAAGACAGAGCTAGTACTGGAATAAACCCAACAAGGTTCTAGTAATGAAGTCTCGATAAGCACTGAAGGGGTTGAAGAATGAAAAAGAAATGAATGTTAAAAAGGGTGAAAAGAAATAGCCCTCCAATAATTCAACCTTAGGGCAGAAACCGGGTTCAATTCATATGCTACTGGTGGTTACTAAGGTAACACTGGTATTAA
This sequence comes from Chrysanthemum seticuspe, assembly GCA_019973895.1. Lineage (NCBI taxonomy): Eukaryota > Viridiplantae > Streptophyta > Magnoliopsida > Asterales > Asteraceae > Chrysanthemum > Chrysanthemum seticuspe. Next base: position 142,799,173 of record BPTQ01000008.1, read on the forward strand.
AGACAAGACATCATGGACCCAGTGATGCACTACACCTAACTTCCTAAGCTACTCAAGTTCCTCTTAAAAGGGTTTGTTTCATTCTTACAGGGAACCTACATAATCTATCGACTTTCTCCTAGAGATTGTTGATATTGAAGAAGGAGACACTCTCCCTAGTCTCCGGCATAGGGAACCAAATGTGCACTATTGAGTCTAGAGCTAAGAGATCATCCACAATATCTCATTAGGACACAAAATTAATGAAGACTTGCTGTTTCACACAATATGGAAAGTAGGTATATATTTAGAGTCCTACGATTCATCCTTGTGGTATTGCCAGAACATCCGAGTGATATGTAAATATTCACGATGAAGATGGAAATCCTTCTAGAGCCAACATCAAACAAGCTCTTGGTGGGTGACATGTGAGATCTTCTCGTAAGATCAAGCTTGTGACAACTGGATAGAAACGATGGGGAGATTCAATCTTGAATCAACCTTGGTCCAAGAACGGAATTGACGAATACCTTTTTAAAAACTGTTCGATGTGCAAATCTTCTTTTCTCTAGCACATTGAATGTGTATTCATGATTTCAAACACAAAAAGTATCTCTGATTGAAAAAATACTTTTGGAAAAACCGTTCAATGTGCGAATCTCTTCTTTTATCTAGCACATTGAATGTGTACTCTTTTCAAATACAAAAAGTATTTTTGATTGAAAATTGATCTTTCTCATAGAACCTTTGTCGTATTGCAAAACTCTTTCTTCTATGCAATACGCGATTGTTTTTCAAATCAATTTTTCTTCAATCAGTGAATCTCAATTCGCTGGTTCACTCACTCCGTGTTGTCTTCTTTGAGACATTCCGGTTTGAGAACAGCTAGAGCAGCTGCGAAACCTTGTCAAGGAGATTCCTCGGAATTCTACCTGATCATAGGCAGTACTTGTACTGATCAACGGGGAACCGTGTGCCGTGTACCTCAATTCAACGAAAGTGATCAAAGACACTTTCGTGTGTTTTATTGCTAAATGTTGTTTGCAGGTACATTTGGACGGTTGCAGCTGATCAGAATTGAGGAGTCAATCCAAAGCCGCATGCTCATAGCATCCACACTTTATTAAAGAAATCATGACTGGTGCATATCTACATAACCTGGTTCTGATATTTTTATACTATGCTTCTGCTACGCTACTACAAATATCATGAACCAGTAAAGCTTCTGCTACTCTGATGGAAAGATGTCATGATCCAAAAGGTGTGAGCATATCGGTCCGTAAGTCACAACATCACATGATGGCAACACAATAAAGAGTGATCCAGAGATTTACTGTAGCTGATGATCTCGAATAAAGCTCGAAGATCATCAAGGATGTGGATCAGTTAAAGGCCTCCACTAAAAGTACAAAGTTATCGGACTTTAAAGAATCACTGCTAAAGCACAAAGATGCAGATGTTGAAGAATTAATGTCTACGAGCTCAAGACTGAAGATTAAATAGAATGCTAGGATTCGAAATGTAAAACATGGGGTGACCTCCCTTAGGGGGAGATTGTTAGGAATTAGAAATTCCAAAGTGAAGTATCGGTCACCCCAAATATTATCTAGCATAAGTTAGCTCGTAGACATATCATTAGTTACGTTATTTGTTAGTTTATTAGTTAGTTATTAGCGTAGTTTAGTTTAGTGCAACACCGTGGAGGAAGGCCGAGTCTTTACCCACTGTATGCCTGATCCACAGTCCGTTAGGAGGACGTATTGTATGTAACTATAAATACCCTCTACCTCCCAAGGTAGAGGGTTGGACCTTTCATTCTAATCTAACCTTTTATCTTTTGTTTACTTTCTCTCTCTAGAAAGGCTCCCATTCTACTTTCTCTCTCTAAACTCTTAAACCATACGTCATATTTGTGATTGATTGAGTGTTTGTGAAATCCAATGTCTAACCACCTCTTTAGACTCAGTATCTTCATAATCGACGTCCTCTTGAGTATCTTCAGGTTTAATTTGAGAACTGACGATCTGAATTGGAACTCTTTTCTTGCGAGAAGGAGTCCTTTTGGGATACTTGTGAGCGCTCCTAGTGCTTTCAACGCTTCCAGCTCTGCCAGACCTTCGTGTCTTCCTGGTAGAAGTAGCAGAAGTCTTTTCATCCATAAACCTGACTTTGCCCTTACTCACAGCTTCTAGGTATCGACGATACGATGGAAGACTTTTGATATCATTAGTGAGAAGGCAGTCAAGTAGTACTGCACCTTGTTTCTTTGTTGAGGAGTCTTTAAATCTGACAATGTTCAACGTAGGCTCATACAACGCAGAATGATTCTTGGGGTCATTAAGTCTCAAAGGAATGTCCCGATGTTTCCCGAGAATATTTTGGATCAACAGCTTGGTGTATCTGATAAAAGGAACTTTTGTCCCGGGCTTCTTGAGATGGGACATCATGTCTTCCCATATCAGACTAGCAAATTCGATGTGTTGCTTGTTGACCATGCCCTAGAAGGTTTGCAGATGCATAAGTTTGGGATGCTCGTGACCGTTGTCTCTTCCAGACACAGACTTGGCGATCATAATATATAGTGTTCTCCAGGGTTTTCGGAATAATTTTTAGATCTACAGAGGAAGTCTGGTGATGACCCCGGCAGCTTCATCAATGTCGATCATGAATTGAATGGTAGCCTCTTCACTTGGAGTTGCCACATAGTCAGCAGCCTCGATAGCAGGTAGAAGAAGAATTGACCGAAGATCTGCAACAGTAACGGTGACTTCCTTATCATTGAGGGTCACAGTGACAGCGTCTTGACCATCCACCTTTTTCATTGTGTGCCAAAATTGATGAATGTATATTTCTGGCACAGTTGCAGAGTTCGTAAGCATGTTGTTGTAGGGATGAGTCTTGAGAATATCCACAGCAATTTTGCATGACGATTCTGAGCAGGTGAAGTTCTCAAAATCGATCTTGAGGTCATTCTTTCCAATCGTTTTGCTCTAATCAGTTGTGAAGATATCGTTCATTGTGAGCTCATTTGGTGCGTTGATATTTTCCATTATGATGTCCATTTCGTGATCTGAAAGTTATTGAGACAAGAGAACCAACATATTGAAAGACATTACGTTAGTCAAAAGTTGATTTTATTGTCCAATTATTGAATTGTTATGTTAATGAATGTTACGAGTCCAAAGTCACATATTGTCCAATAGTCCAAAGTTGACATGATAAGTTACGTGAGTATGTTAATTTTGAATGTTAAAGTCCAAAGTTTACTTAATCACACAACGTATTAACTTTTGTAGCTTATTAGTGACGTTTTGGTTCTGTAACATTATGAGTGACTTATTACAAGTTTGTACGCGTAACATTTCAAAAATTTAGATACACTTTGGCTTAAGCGTAGGTTTGCAAGCTTATGCATAAACAGGGTAAGCATACGCGTAGGATTAAGCTTATGCGTAGGAGTCACTCATAGGCGTAAGAAATCTTACGCGTAGGAATAGACTCTTAGCATAAGACTTACGCTTAAGCTTGGGTTAGGGTCTTACGCGTAAGGTGTACTCATAAGAGTAAGCCTTAGGCGTAGAATTCCAAGTTTACGCATATCCTTCACAGGATACGCGTAGTACCATTGTAGAACCTTATACGTATAAGTTACGCGTAAGATTGCTCTTATGCGTAACGTCTACGCATAAGGTGATCCTTAAGCGTAAATTCCATTTTAACCTTGATTCTGAATTGGTATGCGTAAAAAGCAGAAATAGATCAATCATAACTCCTATTAATAAGTTATTCAATCACTTTCAACATCACATGGTATCACAAGTCAATTCCAGTTACGCGTAGAATAACGTTATGCGTAAACATAAACCCTAAACATTCAAAACCTACGTGTAAACAATCTAGCCATGGAAAATCTACCAAATGATTTTTGGGAGGTCTTAGAAGCAAGAAGAGATGTTTTCAACAAGTTGTAACATCAAATGAATCATGAATCAAAAATACCCAAACCTACGAGTTCATAAACCCTAAAGTCTAATTTCACAAATTTGATATTTCTGGGTTTGATTCAAAGGTGCATTTGGTTAATTAAACATGTAACAAACCTAACCCAAGCATCTAATTAACCTCAAACACTCACACATGAAAGTACCCAAATCCACGCATAAACCCTAAACCATGAAAATGATCAAAAACATTTTCCGGGTTGAAAATCTTGATGGGAATGATTATTAGACTTGTTTTTAACCATTTTAATACAAACCATTTCATCAAAAACACCCCATAGTGATTTCTTGTTCATATGCTTATACGTAGAACCCAAAATCACTTCTAGTTTAAAATCAAACCGTTGGTTTTGAATAAGATTTAAAACCTATGTTTGTAATCATTCAATGAAGCGTTTAACACTTACAAAATTCAAGTTTGAAGCACGAATTGCAGATTTGATCTTAGGTGTTAGGAATTAGAAATTCCAGGTATTAAAGAGTCGGTCACCTGAAGTATATGTAATCATTAGAAAGCTCATAGTCGTAGTTATTTTAAGTTAAGTAGTATTTAGTTAAGTAACACCGTGGAGGACGGACGGGTCTTTACCCACTGTATGCCTGATCCACAGCCCGTAGTGTGGCGTTTTATTGTAAGACTATAAATACTCTCTACCTTCCAAGGTAGAGAGTTGGAGCTCATAATAAGAATTTTCTTTCTCTCACTAAAGTTCCCTAAACCTCTAACTTTCTCTCTCTAGAATTCCACTTATTTGCCACCGTGTTGTTATGGTTTGATGTGTATGTGAAAACTAATATCTAACAATTGGTATCAGAGCCATGGTTAGATCATATCTTGCACATCTTTGGATTTCTAGTGGTTTTTGAGTTTGAAAAAGTTTAGTGGTTTTTGCATCATTTGGGTGATTTCTAGTGTTAAAGTTTGGATTTTGATAGTACTTTTATGTTTAGAATCATCACAAGTGTTTAGGTTTTGATTTGGTAAGCTTGAATCATCGTGGTTGGGTAGTTTTTGGATTGAAAAGTGATGTTTTTGTGGTTTTCTTGCTAGCGACTTGACATTCGGACTTCATTCTTCGTAGCGACTTGCTTCGCAATTTCATAGCGAGTTACAGTTTTGGAGCTAGCGACTTAGACCTAGAGATTAACAGTACAAGTAGTGGACTCTCCACTACGGATAGCGACTTGGTGGTAGCGACTTGGTATGTAGCGAGTTGCTCTTTAGCGACTTGAATCTTTAGCGATTTGAGTAGCGAATTGCTGCCAAAATTTTGCTAGCGACTTGAGGCTTAGCGAGTTACTACTTAGCGACTTGCATTTGTCTAGCGACTTGGGACTTTAGCGACTTGGGGGTGTAGCGAATTAGGTGTTAGCGACTTGGTGCACTATCTTCTAGCGACTTGGGTGATTGTTTGCGGTTTTCTCTTGATTTAGTAAAATCCCGTGAAAGAATCTATTTCTCGGTTTAATCATAGAGTTATAAAATCCCGTACTATCTGTTAACATGTCTACCAACGTTCCTACTATCATCTCCACTGTTGCCGAGGATGTTCAAGCAGCCGGCTCAGATACTCGTCCACCCATGCTTGACAGAACTGACTACGATTCTTGGGCTCAACGAATCAGATTGTACTGCCTTGGAAAAGAAAATGGTGTCAACATTCTCAAATCCATTGATGAAGGACCGTATCGAGTTGAGACGACTAGAGATATACTTGATACTAATGAAGATGGAACTCCTATTTACGGAATGGACAGACCTAAAATGTATGATGAGCTTGATGATAAGGAGAAAAAGAGATTCGATGCAGATATCAGGGCTTCTAACATTGTTCTTCAAGGTCTTCCTAAAGACATCTACAAGCTGATCAATCACAACACCGATGCAAAGGCAGTTTGGGATAATGTCAAGATGCTTCTCTCAGGTTCAGAATTAACTATGGAAGACAGAGAATCACAACTCTATGACGAATTTGAACACTTCAAGATGAAGCCAGATGAGAGTGTCTATGAGTACTATGTGAGATTTCATAAGTTGGTGAATGACATGAGGAACATCAGAATGACTATGCCTAACATTCAGCTGAACTCAAAATTTGTAAACAACATGAATCCCGAATGGCACAAGTTTGTCACCTCTATGAAGCTCACTAAAGGATTGAAGAATACAAACTATGAGCAACTCTATACCTTCCTCCTTCAGAATGAGAGACATGCTATGTTTGAAAATTTGGTTCTCAATCAGTTCAAAACCAACCAGGGAGAGACAAGCTCGTCTAATGACTCAACTGCCTTCTACTCAAACATCGGAATCACAACCAAAGCTTCACAAGTTCAAACAAGTTGATGCTGATGCACACGTGGGTAACTTCATTAATCAACTAGCTCTTCTGATTAGTCAAAACATGAATTCTCTCCCACAAACCAACAACGACCTCAGAACAGCATCTAACCCACACAATCAAGCTACTGTTAAAGATGGAAGGATCGTGGTGCAACCAGTTCAGGAAAGACAATATGATCAGGGAAGAGGTGGAGCTGGTAGAGGTTATGTTGGTAACCAGAATCGAGGAAGGAATGGTAACCAAGGTCGAGCTAAGCCGATCAAATGTTATAACTGTGGTGGTGAAGGACACATTGCAAGAAACTGCACATCTCCAAAGCGTCCACAGAATGCTGATTACTTCAGAGATAAGATGTTGCTTGTACAAGCTCAGGACAATGGTGCTGCTTTGGATGAAGAGGAATTGCTGTTTCTAGCTGAGGGCAATGCCAAGACCTATGATGCAGATGTGGATGAGCAGCCTATTCAGGAGATAGGTCACAATCATCAGAATGCCTTTCAAGTCGCTGATTGTGATGCATACGACTCTGATGTGGATGATGGACCTACGGCACACACAATTTTTATGGCCAGCATTTCTCCAATGGTTTCTCCCAAGGTCTCTTCTTCACCACAAGCTGGCCCATCCAAAGACAAACTCATCTCAGAGGTACTAAAACTATACGATGATGCTGATGTGCAACAGATGCATGACAAAGTACAATCAACTGAAACTATTGAATCAAATGTTGAAAATATGGGTAATATCGATATTGTCCCATATGATCAATACGTGAAACAAAGTGAAAGTGAAGTTGTACCAAGTGATGCATCTTCTGCAGTCAACAATGACTATGTTTTTGATGAATACACAGCATGTGCCCCTGATGATTCTGTAATTTCTGAACTAAATGCCTATAAAGAACGTGTTGCTATTTATGAACAACGTGCAAAATTTGAGTTGACCACTCGTGAGCAGGAAATGGATGACCAAGTGAGTACAGTCATTAGAAAAAGTAATTTTAGAGAAGAAGTATTGAAACAAGAATTAAATTCCTTACAAGAAAAGCTTTCTAAGACTGCTAAGCAAAAACAAGAACTTCAAGAAAATGTGAAAATGCTTAAGCAAGAATTTAATGCAAAGGAATCAAAACTCTTGAAATATTTTTCTAATCTGAAAACTTTGAAAAACAAACTTGAAAACAAGTTGTACATACAAGGGAACACCATTCAGACTGCTCACATGATCACTAAGCACAGGGTCTTAAGCGATAAGCATAGCATTCCCCTTGTTAAGGAACCAAATCCAGAGTTCATTAAAAGGGCTAGAAATGCTCATAAGGTCTTTATGATGGCAATGAAATCCTTAAACCTAGACAGAAACCTAGTTGCGTTGAGTGCACTGAGGAAGATAAGAAATCAGATGAAGTCACTAGGGAAAAGATGAACAAAAAACAAGATGATCCTAAATGCAAAGAGAAAAAAATAATTATCACTCCCCATGACTACAAGAAGGAAAACTGGATTTCCTTGAACATGTTTAAGCCTCAGACATTGTTGACTCCCGAACAAGTTTTCTGGAAAATGGATTTAGATAAGCAGAAAGCTAAAAATATTGTTGAAACAAACCCTCCCCTATGGAAAATGCCTAGAGCGACTGTGTATCCTCCTAATACACCAATGCATCTTGTTCCTAGAACAATCGCCACTAAAAGCAAGACCTTAATTAGCCAATATGTTATATTTCAACTATTCGTTGATTTTGAGAAAACTTGCAAGAAAAGGATCACACCCACTGGTATAACTGAAGGAGAAAGGGGTTTTGAGCAAATGAAAGAATGTTATTTAACTGAAGTCATGCCTTTCTTTAAACTTCTAAAAGATCACTTTGAGAGTCTTAAAAAGGGGATAGAAACTGATATCAAGGGAATGAAAAAGGAATTTGATGCAATGATAGTTGAGAGGAAGAACTTGCATACATTGAATGAGACTCTTATTACTGAATGTGTTGCTCAAGATATGTTTTTCACTGCTTCAAATTGCTCTATTAATGCTTCCAAATTTCATGAACTATCTGTTGCCCTGAAAGTCTCCCATGATCGTGTCATTGAGCTTGAAAAAACTAATTCTAAACTAAACGAGAAAATTGAACTGGATGATCACGACAATTTGGTTAAACATTTTTCTAAACTAGAAGTTGAGCATTTTAATTTACAACTAAAATATCAACATCTTAAAGAAAATGTCAAAACTTCAAATATCAAGACATCATCAGATGCTCCAGAGTTTGATGCAGTTTTTCAAATTAACAAACGTGATGAACAGATTCAAGCTCAGTGCAACACGATCAGAAAGTTGAAAGCCCAAATCTCTCAATTAAAGGGTCAAACGAACAATATGACAGGCTCCCAAATGCCTCCTCCTTTAGATTCTCATAATTCTCAATCGTTTCATCTTCAAAACCTAGTAAATGCTTTACAAAAGGAAAACAAAAGTTTTCTAGAAGAAAATGAAAAGGTTAAACGTCATTTCAATGAGTTATTTGAATCAATTAAGGTCACTCGTAACAAAAATAATGAACAAATAGCTTCATTGCAAAAGGAAATTGAGAATCTGAAGAGTCAGGTAAAAGGGAAAATGCCAATGACCAATGGGGAGAATGGTGTATCAAAGGTTCACTCTTGTAATATATATGCTTTGTCTGTGACATATGTCCCTCCTCATCTAAGGAACAACAAACTTGCTATTCAAACATACTTCTCATCCCTTAAGGATTGCTTAGAATGTCTGCGTGAGATTGTTGAAGAGGATAAGTTAGAGAAACCTCATGATAATGCAATTAGACATGCATGCTTATATGCCAAACGATCTCAAGAAATCTTAGAATGCTTGATCACAATATGCCCAAAATCATTAAGTGAGAGAGTTAATCCTTTGATTCCATGCTCGATTCCTAATGCCAAGTATGATAGGCATTCGATTCCCAATGTTTTGAATGTGAACCGTAGTGTGCCTTTAAGTAGTTCAGATTCCAGATCTGTCAATGCTAAGAAAGAGAATTCAAGTGTGCCTTCTAGGAGTACAAATCTCAGTACCTCTAGTTTTAAGAAAGTGAACCTTAGTGTACCTGCATGTAGTTCAGATCCCAGCACATCTAAACAGGTGATGCAAAGAGTAGTTAAACCAACTAATGTTCCCATTCCCTCTACAGGAGTAATCAGTAACATTAAACGGAGCAGGTCAAAGTCTCAAGACAATACAAGGAATGATAGGACCTCTCAAGCTAAGAATGTGCACTGGAAGAGAGTAGAAGAACAATCTAGGAACTTTAAGCTTGAATCGAATAAAACGAATCGTGTTTATTCTAGTATTAGCCATAGGCGTACTGTAATTAATTCGAATTCTGATACTATTTGCAAACCTTGTACTGATGTCTGCTTGAATTATGTTTCTAATCATGAATGTGGTGTTAATGTTCTGCCTAATGATGTTAATTGTCCAGTTAATATTGTTAATGCTAAAATTCATGCTAACAAGGCTAAAAGGCAAAAACGAAAGAAAGTTAGAAAACAGTGGAAACCCACAGGAAGAACATTTAGTAAAATAGGCTTTTATTGGATACCTGTTGGTCATAAGACAAATCAGATAATGCCCACTAGAAAATGGATGCCTACTGGTAGAACTATTCCCTTAAGAAGTGATCACACTGTGAACAGGGCTAATACAGACACTAGTACTGCATCTATTCACAATGATTCCATTGCCTCACTTTCTAATATGAATGCTTCTATTTCTAATGTGGGTGTTCCAACCATTGTAACTAACCAAATTGAACCCATTCTTGCATGGGGATCCCAATTATCCAGTTATCCATTCCTGTCTGTGTTCAACTGCAGATCGTTCAAATCGTTCTGTGGTACCTGGACTCAGGCTGTTCCAAGCATATGACTGGAGACCGGTCGCGGCTCATGAACTTCGTGAGCAAATTCATCGGGACTGTTAGATTCGGTAATGATCATTTCGGTGCTATTATGGGTTATGGAGATTACGTTGTTGGTGATAGTGTCATCTCTAGAGTTTACTATGTGGAAGGTTTGGGTCATAATCTGTTCTCTGTTGGTCAATTCTGTGATTCTGATCTAGAAGTAGCCTTCAGAAAACATACCTGCTTTGTTAGAGATCTTAATGGTAAGGAACTGTTAAAAGGAACTCGTGGCTCAAATCTTTACACCATCTCTATCGATGACATGATGAGGGCTTCTCCAATCTGCTTGTTATCAAAGGATTCAAAAACAAAGTCATGGTTATGGCATCGTCGTCTCAATCACTTGAACTTCGTCACCATCAACGATCTTTCCAGAAAGGACCTAGTTGTAGGTTTACCTAGACTAAAGTATGAAAAGGATCATCTTTGTTCAGCATGCCAATTGGGTAAAAGCAAAAAGTTTGCCCACAAACCCAAACCTACAAACTCAATTACAGAAGTTCTTAATACCCTTCATATGGATTTTTGTGGACCAATGAGAGTGCAGAACATCTTTGGTAAGAAATATGTGTTGGTTGTGGTTGATGATTACTCTAGATTCACCTGGGTCAAGTTCTTAAGGACAAAGGATGAAACTCCTGATATCATCATCAAACTCATCAAACAGCTGCAGGTTCGACTCAACAAAATAGTCAGAATTATCCGAAAATACAATGGAACTGAGTTTGTTAACAAACAACTTAGTGACTTCTATGAAAGCATTGGAATCAGCCATCAAAGAAGTGTTCCTCGAACTCCTCAACAGAACGGTGTAGTTGAAAGACGAAATCGAACTCTTGTAGAAGCCGCTAGAACAATGCTGATTTACTCAAAGGTTCCAATGTTTCTCTGGGCTGAAGCTATTGCCACTGCATGCTACACACAAAATCGTTCTCTGATTCACACTGTTCATGGAAAAACTCCATATGAACTTGTCTACAATAGAAAACCTAATCTCTCTTTCCTTCGTGTGTTTGGTGCATTGTGTTATCCAACTAATGAGGGACAAGACTTAGGCAAACTTAGAGCTAAAGCAGACATTGGAGTATTTGTAGGGTATGCTTCAAACAAAAATGGATACCGAATCTACAACAAAAGAACCCAAAATATCATGGAAACAATTCACGTTACGTTTGATGAGCTGACCGGTCAAATGGCTCCTGGACACACCAGTTCAGGACCCGCACTTCAAAACAGTCCCATTGGTTCATCCCTTGTTCCAAACTCTTCTCAAGAAACTCCATATGTACCTCCATCTGAAGATGATTTAAAGAAATTGTTTGATCCTATGTTTGATGAACTTTATGATCCAAGTACTAATGAGGTGTCAATTCCTACTACAGAGGCTGCTCATATTCCTGTGAATGAAGGCAATCCCCCAGTCTCAATATCTTTAAGTCAAGAAGCGCCTGCTGCTGATCCTTCAGTCTCATCAACAAATCATCATTCTTCACATGTACATCATGGAAATGTTTCCGGCATCAATGATGAAGTTAATCCCTTTGCTACTCCTGAAGATGCTCCATTTGAAAACATATTTGCTCCTGAATCATCATCAGAACCATCTTCTTCAGGAGACATCGACTCAGCTACCTCAGTCCCTCAACAACTACCACATGAACACCTCAGAAAATGGACTCACGATCATCCATTAGACAACATCATTGGAAATCCCTCTCGTCCTGTATCAACCCGGAAACAACTTGCAACCGATGCCTTATGGTGCTTCTTCAACTCCGTACTCTCTAAGATCGAACCAAAAGATGTTAAAGCCGCCATGAATGAAGATAGCTGGTTCAATGCCATGCAAGATGAAATCCATGAGTTTGATCGACTTGATGTATGGGAGTTAGTACCTGCTCCAGACTGTGCTATGATTATTGCTCTTAAATGGATCTTCAAAGTGAAACTTGATGAGCATGGTGATGTGTTGAAGAACAAGGCTCGATTAGTTGCTAAAGGATACCGTCAAGAGGAGGGTATTGACTTTGAAGAATCTTTTGCTCTAGTTGCTCGAATCGAGGCAATCAGAATCTTCTTGGCTAATGCTGCTAGTAAGAACATGATAGTATATCAGATGGATGTGAAGATGGCATTTTTGAACGGAGACCTTAAAGAAGTCGTCTACGTCAGCCAACCTGAAGGATTTGTAAATCAAGAGCATCCTACTCACGTTTATCGTTTGAAGAAGGCCCTTTACGGTTTAAAGCAAGCTCCAAAGGCATGGTATGATACACTGTCAAAGTTTCTTCTATCTACCAGATTTAGCAAAGGAGCAGTTGATCCTACATTGTTCACCAGGAAGTCAGGCAAACATTTAACTCATGTTCAAATTTATGTTGATGATATTATTTTTGCCTCGACTGACCCAATGGAATGTGATCGTTTTTCTAATGAAATGAGTTCAAAATTTCAAATGTCAATGATGGGACAAATGTCATTTTTCTTGGGATTACAAATTTCACAAAGTCCCGGAGGCATTTTCATAAATCAATCTAAATATGCAACTGAGATCTTAAAGAAATTTGGGTTTGATTCAAGTGACCCTGTTGACACCCCCATGATTGATCGAACCAAACTAGATGATGACCACTCAGGGATCATGATTGACCAAACGAAATATCATAGTATGATTGGATCCCTAATGTACCTCACTGCTAGTTGACCAGACATCTTGTTCGCTGTTTGCATGTGTGCTAGATACCAGGCTAAGCCTACTAAAAAGCACCTTGAAGCGGTTAAAAGGGTCTTTCGGTATCTCCAAGGAACCATCAATATGGGTCTTTGGTACCCGAAGGACACCGGTATGTCACTAACAGCCTATGCAGATGCTGATCATGCAGGGTGTCAAGATACTCGTCGAAGTACATCTGGAGGTGCTCAGTTTTTGGGTGATAAGCTTGTGAGCTGGTCTTCAAAGAAGCAAATGAGTACTTCTATTTCCTCTATAGAGGCTGAATACATAGCCATGTCATCCTGTTGTGCTCAAATCTTATGGATGAGATCTCAATTATCTGACTATGGCTTTGTATTCAACAAAATCCCTCTGTACTGTGATAATAAAAGTGCTATTGCTCTCTCATGCAACAATGTTCAACACTCAAGAGCAAAGCATATCGACATTCGACATCATTTCATCAGGGAACAAGTAGAAAAAGGTGTGGTGGAACTCTATTTTGTGAGGTCTGAATATCAGTTAGCTGACATCTTCACCAAAGCTCTTCCAAGAGAACGTTTTGAGTTTATTCTTCCACGTCTTGGCTTGAAAAGCCTTCAACCAGAAACACTCAAACGTCTTCAGGAGGAAGACGAGGAGTAAAGGTCTATCTTCATCTATCTCTTGTAAATATTTATTCGAAAAACAAAACACAAAATTATAAAACTCTCAAAAAAATCAAATAGAAAATTATAAAACTTTCAAAATCCATAAAAATCTGAAAAATTCGAAAAATCTTCAAAAAAATATTGTCAATTTGTCATGTTCTTCTCGGTTCGATAATATATACGGTCTTTGATGTTGTCATTCAAAGAATGACACGGGACTTTAGATGTTGTTCGAATTTTATAAAAAAAAAAAAAAAAAAAAAAAAAAAAAAAAAAAAAAAAAATGAGAGAAAGAGAATAAATGGTTTTTTGTCTTTTTCAGGCAATAACCCGGTTTTAAAAGAAAGAACAGAGCCATTTTTTATCATGCTTTCAAAATTCCATGCTCTGATTCTATTAACATTCATCTGCTGAAAACTAAATGCTTTGAAAAATAACTCGGTCTCTATTTTTGATAATCATCAGGACTTATTTGTCAAAATCTCTATCTCTCAATCAACATCCTATGTCATTGATTGAGGGGGAGAATGATTTCAATTAAATTAAAAAGTTATTTGGCATTAAATTATTTTCAAAAGATGTACTTGCATGTTTTATCAATGGATATTAAAGTCTTAAAATCCGATCCTTATCAGTTAAAACGCTTTCATAATCAAGTCGCTATTCTCCTTAAAAGCCTTCAAAATAAATTTAAATCTATAAGAGATCACAAATCTCAAATGATTTGATAATTGTGATCGGGGGAGAATGTGTGATTCAAATTGGATTTAAACTGATAATTCGGTAAATGGTTTTATAAGGATGTTCACGCTGTCCTTCCTACATGTGACAAACGATTTCAATTTTTCAAATTGCACATGTTGAGGGGGAGCATCTATCTTAAACCTATGATTTGAAACGTGATCATTTATCTCAATGTGCAGGTTCCCTCTAGTATGTGCAAAACTCTTTTCAAACCTCGAGGCACATATTGAGGGGGAGCAAACTTGTGGAAACCTCATCCTTCCCGGAAATGCTTTATCTACTTGATTTGATCAAGGAAGTGATGTTGATATCTTTTAGAAAATGGTAATCAAAGAAGTTAATTCTTTCTCTTGCCTCCGTGTGCAAAACATTTTCTAATACTTGATGCACATGTTGAGGAGGAGTTATCGTTCTAAAAATATCAAAAACAATGTCAGGTACAAAATGCTTTGATAATATATCATAAGTATCTGAATTGATTTTCAAATGGTTTTCAATTGGTTCCAACGGCAGATGAACAATACCAAATAGACCGACCAACTTTACTTTATGTACGGTGATATAAGGATGATAAGGTTAGGGTTCTTGCTCCCATGATCCGCCAGAACCGGAGGGATCTACCCAGGGACTATCCACTAGTTAGTGTAGAGTTCTTAGGTATGATGATAAAAGGAGAAATATGAGGAATGGGAAGAGTGCAGACTGAGACTGAGCTAGTACTGGAATAAACCCAACAAGGTTCTAGTTATGAAGTCTCGGTAAGCACTGAAGGGGTTGAAGAATTAAAAAGAAATGAATGAGAAAAGGGTGAAAACAAATAGCCCTCCATGTATTCAACCTTAGAGCAGAAACCGGGTTCAATTCATATGCTACTGATGGTAACATCGGTATTGAAGACAAGACGTCATGGACCCAGTGACGCACTGCACTTCAACTTTCCAAACCACTCAAGTTCCTCTTAAAAGGACTTGTTTCATTCTCACAGGGAACCTACATTATCTATCGACTTTCTCTTAGAGATTGTTGATATTGAAGAAGGAGACCCTCTCCCTAGTCTCCGGCATAGGATCCAAATATGCACAAAGTTGAGTCTAGAGCCACGAGATCATCAATAACTCTCATTAGGACACCTTCAATGAAGACTCTCCGTTTCACACAATGTGGAAAGAGAGATTATATCTTGAGTCCTACGCATTATCCTTGTGGTATTGTCAGAACATCTGAGTGATGTGTTTACATATTCACAATGAAGATGGAAAACCTTCTGGAGCCAACATCAAACAAGCTTCTGGTAGGTGGCATGTGAGATCTATTATATAGATCAACCATGTGACAATTGAACAGAAACAATGGGGCGATTCAATCTCTTGAATCAATCCTGGTTCAGGATATGGATTGACGGATACCTTTGAAAAACCGGTCTTTGTGCTTAACAACTCTTTTCTTTAGCACATCGACCGTGTACTCATTTTTCAAACCAAAAGGTGTTTTTATGATTGATAATTGATTTTCAATAACACCTTCGTTGTATTGCAAAAACAATTTCTATTGAGCAATACACGATTGTTTTTCAAATCTCTTTTCATCAATCAGTGGACTTAAAATTCGCTGGTTCACTCACTCCGTGTTGTCTTTTTTGAGATATTCCGGTTTGAGAACAGCTAGAGCAGCTGCGAAACCCTGTCAAGGAAATTCTTCGGAATTATACATGATCACAGGCAGTACATGTACTGATCAACGGGGAACCGTGGGCCGTGTACCTCAATTCAACGAAAGTGATCAAAGACACTTTCGTGAGATTTATTGCTAACTGTTGTATGCAGGTACGCCCGACGTTTGCAGCTGATCAGAATGAAGCGGTCAATCCATAGCCGCATGCTCACTTAACACATTCATCTCAAAAGAAATCATGATTAGTGCATCAATGACTCTGATATTTTCACTCCATGCTTCT
Source organism: Chrysanthemum seticuspe (assembly GCA_019973895.1). Lineage (NCBI taxonomy): Eukaryota > Viridiplantae > Streptophyta > Magnoliopsida > Asterales > Asteraceae > Chrysanthemum > Chrysanthemum seticuspe. The sequence continues at coordinate 142,815,522 of BPTQ01000008.1, forward strand.
GCTACGCTGCTGCCAATATCATGAATCAACTAAAGCTTCCGCAACTCTGATGAGAAGATTTCATGATCCAGAATGTGAGCATGTCGGTCCTAAAGTCACAACACCACAAAGGATGTCTCAGAGATTTTTTGATAGCTGATGATCTCAAAAGCTGGCTCAAATTTATTATCACGTGGATCAGTAAAAGACCTCCACTTGGAATAACCAAACATGCAATGTGAAGAATCAATGACTACGAGCTTAGGAGCAAAGTACTACATCAAGAATGCAAGATCAATTGTTAATGTAATATCTATCTGTATTCAATGTAATTTTAGTACTTGATTGAGGTGACCTCCCTTAGGGGGAGATTGTTAGGAATTAGAAATTCCAGGTATTTAAGAGTCGGTCACCTCAAGTATATGTAATCATTAGAAAGCTCGTAGTCGTAGTTATTTTAAGTTAAGTAGTATTTAGTTAAGTAACACCGTGGAGGACGGACGGGTCTTTACCCACTGTATGCCTGATCCACAGCCCGTAGTGTGGCGTTTTATTGTAAGACTATAAATACTCTCTACCTTCCAAGGTAGAGAGTTGGAGCTCATAATAAGAATTTTCTTTCTCTCACTAAAGTTCCCTAAACCTCTAACTTTCTCTCTTTAGAATTCCACTTATTCGCCACCGTGTTGTTATGGTTTGATGTGTATGTGAAAACTAATATCTAACATTAGGCGTGGATGAAGGTTGTTGAAAAGTTAATGTTTGTAATAAATTTAAAGGATAGTTAGGTGAAGGGTTTTGTATTAAAATGAGTTTCAACTTATGACAATAATAGTCCCTCTACCTCAACCATTTTCAACCACATCCCATAACTTCCATTTTGGTTAATCAAAATGTGATGTTTGGAAAGAAACTTGACGACGCTCCCCCTCGACTTTAGAAATAGTGAAATTTTACAAATTTGATTCCGAGGAGTGTTTTAAAACAAGAAACGTATCCACCATTATCAAAGATACAACCAATTATGGGTAAAATGCAAGTACAAGGTTTTATGAAATTGAAAGATATTTACATTCTCCCCCTCAACACTTGTCTGTGAAAAATTATGAAATGTTTGAAAGAGCAAAGTGTTGACGGAAGATTTGTACTTGAAATGTTTGAAGAAATTTAGATAGAAGAATATTTTTGTATTTTATCAGATTTTATATTTTTCTATTTTTGTTTTTGATAAAAATATTTACAAGAGAGGTTTTGGTGCTTGACTGGTTTTAAGATTGTGTTAAAAGTTCGTCCAGTTCCTCTGGAGTCAAACACCTTATGCCAATCCGGTGGATTAAATCAATAAACCTAGCAGGAGCTAAGGCTTTGGTGAGAAGATCTGCCAGTTGGTGTTCAGTACCCACAAAATATAATTCAACGGTACCCTTTTCCTCATGCTCCTTTATGAAATGATATCGAATATCGATGTGCTTGGACTTCGAATGTTGAACGGTGTTTCACGAGATTGCAATAGCACTTCGATTTTCGCAGTATACCAGAATTCTGTCAAATACGTAACCATAGTCTTTGAGTTGTGTTCTCATCCAAATGACTTAAGCACAACACGCTGACATGGCTACATATTCTGCTTCGGTTGAGGACAGCGATGTACAATCCTGTTTCTTCGATTTCCATGACACCAATTTATCACCAAGAAATTGCAAACCACTTGAAGTACTTTTTTGAGAATCTAAGCATCCTGCGTGATCATCGTCTGAAAAAGATATTAGTTCAAAACCAGAATCCTTCGGATACCAGATCCCCAAATTAATGGTTCTCTTGATGTATCAGAGGATTCTTTTAGCCTCAGAGAGGTGAGTTTCTGTTGGTCATGACTGATAACGAGAGCAAAGATATACAGCAAATACAATGTCAGGTCGACTGGCTGTTAGATACATGAGAGACCCAATAATACTTCGGTATTTGATAGGGTCAACCAATTTCCCATGCAAATCAGCGTCTAGTTTTTTGGTATGTGCCGTTGGTGTGGCATAGGTATCACAGCTTTGCATTCCATATTTTTTTAAAATTTCAAGAGCATATTTGGACTGACTTAGGAAAATACCACGGGGTGATTGATGAACTTGCAGTCCTAGAAAGAACGTAAGTTCACCCATAATTGACATTTCAAAATGTATTTTCATAAGTTTTGAAAAAGCGTTTGAGTACTTTTTCTGTGTTGACCCAAAAATGATGTCATCCACACAGATTTGAACGATTAAAATGTGTTCCCCGTGATATTGTATAAACAATGTTGGGTCGACCGATCATTTGACAAAATTATGAGATAGGAGAAAGGATGACAATTCATCGTACCACGCCCGAGGGGCTTGTTTGAGACCGTAAAGACCCTTATCAGTTTGTAGACGTGATTAGGGAACTCTGGATCAACAAACCCTTCTGGCTGACTAACATAGACCGTTTCCTTCAGTTTACCATTTAGAAAAGCGGTTTTGACATCCATCTGATAGACCGTGATGTTCATGTGAGCCGCGAATGCCAGAAAAATCTGTACAGCCTCAAGTCTAGCAACCGGTGCGAATGATTCCTCGAAGTCAATCCCCTCTTCATGTCTATAACCCTTAGCCACCAGACGTGACTTATTTCTGATAATCGTACCTTCAGCATCCAACTTGTTTTGCCAAATCCATTTAAGACCAATAATATAGACCCCTGTTGGTTTTTCAACCAATTCCCATACTTCAAGACGTGTAAACTGATTAAGTTCTTCTTGCATGGATTCAATCCAGTTGTCATAAGTCATTACTTCTTTAATGTTTTTGGGTTCAAATTGGCAAACGGTAAGTGCATAAATGCAATGTTCACCGTCAGTCTGAAGGCGTTGTCTAGTTACGATTTGTTGATTCGGGTTTCCAATAATGTTCACAAGAGTATGGTCTTTAGTCCAACTATGTATGGAGGGTTGATGTTGATATACATTATGCAGATTGGGAGGATTCAAATGGCTTGTAGATGATTCTGCAACATCAGAAGTGGCAGTTTCATTAGCGAAAATATTGAAGAACGCATTTGGATTATAATCTGCGGGTGTAGGTGCATCATGATTCAGAAGATCATCAGTTGGTTCAGCGTCATTAGATGCGGTTTGTTCGGCTGTTGTTGTAGAATCAATTGGAGGTGCTTCTTCAACAATTGTTGTTGTTGCAGGTGTATCAGGTATTGGATTATTATCAGGTTGAGCAACGAAAGCAGTTGATACATCTGGAGCACGTTGATCAATATCATCACTAAACAAAAGAGCAAATAGTTGTTCCATTTGACGACGAGTAAGCTGTAAGCTTGGTTCAGCTGATGATGGGGTTTGGGGGAAGTTTAGACGGTTATGACCGGGTTCCAAGTTGTTTTCCTCAGAAGCCATTTCTGTAAGCTCATCGAAATTTGCATGAATCGTTTCCATAATCTCCCGTGTACGACGATTCCAGATCCGGTATCCTTTAGAATTTTCACAATATCCGACGAAGACTCCTATGTCAGCTTTTGCCTTGAGCTTTCCAAAATCATCACGATCATTATTCGGGTAACGAATAGAGCCAAATACATGAAAGTGTCTGAGATTCAGTTTGCGGTTATGTATAAGCTCATAAGGTGTTTTGTTGTGACGTTTGGTTATCATAGAACGGTTATGAGTATAGCATGCAGTTGACACGGCTTTAGCCCACAAGTAATCTGGAAGTTTTGCATTTATCAACATCGTTCTTGCAGCTTCCACTAACATACGGTTTCGTCGTTCAACAACTCTGTTTTGTTCTGGTGTCCATGCAATTGATGTTTGATGCTCAATTCCTACTTTCTCATAATATTCACGAAGAGTTTGATTCACAAATTCAGTTCCTCTGTCTGTTCTGATTTGTCTTACTGTGTTCAGGAGCTGAACTTGAATTTTCGTGAGAAAGGTGATGATCATCTGTAGAGCTTGATCTTTACTTCGAAGAAAATAAACCCAAGTCCATCTTGAGTAGTCATCAACAATTACAAGAATGTAGCGTTTACCATTAATTGTCTACACACGCATCGGGCCACACAAATCCATATGAAGAAGATGAAGTACATGTTGGGAGCTGTGTTCCACCTTTGAAGCAAAATGAGCACGAGTGCTTTTCCCTTGTTCACAGGCTGAGCATAGATGATCTTTAGAATACCGAAATCTTGGGAGACCTTCAACAAGTTTGTAACGTGCAAGATTGGTTATGGTTTGAAAGTTTAAGTGTGAAAGTTGATGGTGCCACAACCAAGATTTTGTAGATGTAGCCTTAGAAAGTAGACAGATGGGAGATGAATCAATCATGTCTTGCATTGATATTATGTAAAGGCTTGATGTTCGGTTTCCAGACATAAGATCGTTTCCTTGTAGATCATGAATGAAACAAGTTTTCTCCCTAAAAGCAACTTCCAAATCTCCATCACAAAATTGATCGACTGAAAAGAGATTGTGACCGAGACCTTCCCCATAATAAACTCTGCTAATTTCGATGTTCTCATTGATGTAATCTCCGTAGCCCATGATAGCTGCGAAGTAATCATTCCCGAACCTGACACTGCCAATGAACTTTGAGACAAAGTTTGATAACAGTTTGAGATTGCCTGTCATGTGCCGGGAACATCTGCTATCAACAATCCAGAGGATGATCTGTATCACCTGCATTACACACAAACGACACAGGTGGAATAGAAGTAGAGGTGGAACCCAAAGAGTTAGAGGGTTCCGTTACAGTTATAGTTGAAACACACATGTTAATGATTTTAGAAATCCATTTAAATCCTCGTATGTTTTGTAACCATCTCTGCCAAGTCTAACTAGTCTTTGCTTTGGTCTTAGTGAATGCACTGGGTGATAATTTCTTCCTAGAATGTGAAGTGGGTTCAATGGGTACATCAATGATCGTAGCAGAAACACTAGTGGGCGGTTTACCTAGCACAGACTTAGAAGTATTAGTGGGCCTAGAGGTATTCCGTTTTATATTTTTTCGCTTACGAGATAAGATAGCATTAGCAACACATTTATCATGACAACCAGAAAACATGCTTTTACGACAACCAACGCAAGATGCTTCAAACAAAACATTCAAAGTACTTAAAGGTTCAGCATTCGTTACATCACTTTTGCTATTACATTTGTCTAACGCAACGTCTAAAGTGGTTGCAACTTGAGTTTTATTCAAAGTCCTAAGTTGTTCTTCTACTTCAGAGGTCTTTATTGTTCTTCTCTTACGTTGCAACTTCCTATTCTTCCTGGTTTTGCTCTTAAGCTGTGAAGTGCTAACGTTGGGAAAAGATGCAACTATTCCTGTTTCAGTGGAAGGGAGCACATTAGTATCTTGTGGATTGTCATTAGGCATTCTAGAGTCAATTTTAAACATTGTTGGGGCAAGTATACTTGTGTTACTAATCTTATCTTGCTTAAGTTTTACCAACTCCGCTTTTGAGTCATGGATAGTGTGTAACAAATCTTGATTTTCAGAGCGAGTGTTTCCATTATTTCGTAAAACTTCTTTGGTATATGCAAGATGATCATCAGCATCTTTTGACGCTTTAGCACGAGTCTTTTTGAGCAAATTAAATATGACACCATATTCTGTTTTGACTTTGGCAATTTCTTGTTCATATTTTGAAATTTGACATTTTAAAGACACTTTTTTATCATCCAGTTGTTCTATTTTTGGATCAAAAGATTTTGAACGCAGCTGGTTGATTTTGTTTTGTAAAGCAAGTTCTCGATTTTGACAATCTTTTTGACACCATTGAAGACGGCGTTTAGCATTCGAAAGCTCATTTAACAATCGCTCTTTTTCAATTTTGAAAGATTCGATTTGTGACACATTATCGGTATTCTCAACGTTATCAACAGAATCAACAGCGATATAATCAAATGCATATGCAACAGAATGTAATAACACAACATTTATGGTATCAACACAGATAACATCTTCCAAGAGTCGGTCAACATGATTGCTCAACATTTTCTTTTTACGTTTAGTATTTGAAATCGATGTTTCGGTTTTCTCGAAAACTGTTTTCATAAGTCCAATCTCTTTCTGAAGTTCCCGTTCCCAATAAATTGCATACATTTTTAGATTTCATACATGTGGTAAAAGCCCTTTCTAAAAAATATCCCTTTGTTGTCGCGCAAATGGTGATTGAAAATGTTCAGCTTTTATTTCAGAATTAACTTCAATTGCATGTTCCAAAAGTTTGATGTCAGACATAAAAGTGTCAAAATATTTTAGAACTTGACATCGTTCAGCTAATGGCTTTATTTCACTAAAAGAAGATAAAGGACCATTAATTTGTGCAACATTGGAGTGGGGACCATAATGAGAGGAGGACTCAGGATTAGGTGTGATAACCCAAGGTGTGTTAGAAGTATCATGTTGTGTGACGAAAGTTATGGCTTGGAATAGTTAAATGGTTTGTTATAAACATCATTTTCCATTTTTAACCGACTCTCGTCTTCAGCATCTAATTCCTCAATACGATTATATTCAACAACACTCATAATTGAGTCATCAATTCTATGTTCTGCACTGTAAACTTGAGAATTTGGTTTGAATGCTCTATGTGAAAAACTTGGTTGGTAATCAGCAAGAATTGGTTCATATCCATCTGGATTTGATTTAAAAGAAAACTTTTGAATTGTTGTGATTGACTCACCATGTTTATAAACAACATTGCAAAACTCTTTGATTTTGTGTTGTAAGTCGATAATTTCCTCAAGATAGTTATCTATTTGTTTCCTCGGATGCTTTTTGTACTCACAAAACTGTTTTTGACAAGTTAACAACTCATACTTGGCTTTTAGAGTTTCCGAAGTGAGAGCGTTAAGCTGTTGTTTATGATCATATTTTAATTATTCTATTTGAGAAAGCAATGCATTCTTGGAGACAACTAGATCACATATCTGTTTTTCCAAAGATTTTTCATTTTGGTATGATTTTGAAAAAGCGACTTCAAAACCTTTTTCACGTTTCTCTTTAGTTTCAAAAATGTTGAGTTGGAACTTATAGCATTCATTATCCTTAGTCAACAGTGCAATTTTATCTTGCAGTTTCTTATTGATGTCATTGCACTTTTTCAATTGAGATTGGGTGGTCTGAATTAAGTTGGTCATGAGCTTAAGATCTGGATTAGACAAAAGTTCATCTTGTTCAACTTGAGTCTCAACATGATCATTATTTAGATCCTCAAATATAACCATGGAGTCAACTTGATTATCAATATTAACCATAAGGTCATCTTGATCGTCAAATATAACTACGGGATTCATTTGATTATCATCGGAATGAGATGTAGAAGATCATGTTGAACACTCTGAGCCTCGTCAGTACCTGAGACAAGCCATCAGTGTCATACACTGGGCCTGTGTCACTCATGTGGAGTTCTTGCATGTTTGCCATTAACATCACAGCTGCATTAGCTTGCAAGTCCTCCATGTCATCATCAGAATCTGCATTAGCCATGAAGCTCTGTTCCTTGTTGGTAAGTGTTCCACTAGCTTCATCCTTGAGAGCCAAGAGTAAAGCCTCTTTGTGATAAGCGCTGCCTCTTGTTCTCGGCTTTGGACATGCATTAGCCAGATGACCATTTTCATTGCAGTTATAGCATCGGAGACCATTTATCCCAGTATGAGCATTTCCTTGATCAACCACTTAAACCCATTGTTGTGGAGCACCCATTTTATTCCTTCCATTAACATTAAACCCTTGACCACTATTCATCTGACGACCATTTCCACGATTCTGAACCTCAACCCTTTCATTGTTAACAACAGCTTGATTTCTTGTATTTGATGAGGTGCGAATGCGATTGTTGGATTTGTTAGCAAATCATCCGAAGGCTCTTGAAATCATTACAAATCCTTGATTCAATGCATTGAAGGCTTCTTCATCCTCAATTGATTCACTACAGAGTGCTTGATCATTGTTGTTGTTGTATGGAACCAATTGAGTTTCTTGTGATTGTTGTTGTGATGGATCATATGGTGTAATCTGAGCAGTTGGTTGTGGAGGGTTTGTGAAGACAGTTGGCAAGGTTGGAAATTGAGGATAACATGCTTGAGTATACAAAGCAAGAGTTTGATTATCTGGGAGTGAAGGCGAAGCAGGGACTCCACGGATGATTATTTCTTTGTCTACTTTCTTTTGGTGGTGCTTCAAATAGTCATACAACAATCCGTATGTAGCTTGATGAAGATTCTTCGCTTGACGGATGAATATAACATACTTCTCCCATTCAGGACCAAGACAACTCAGAAAATTTGTGTTGATTGCAATCCTTGGCATAATGATATTATGTTTATCCAAGTCATTGATGATGTCTGAAAACCGATGATGATATGACTCTAATGTCTCCCCTGGTTCAATCATGAAGTGTTCATATGCTAAGTAGATTTTGGATTCCATGTCCTCTTGATTGATTTATGTGCCTTCCATTAAAAGATGAATGTGCTCCCACATTGCTTTAGTAGTCTTCTGAGAATCAAAACTACGAAGTATCAGATTGGGTAATCCCAAAAGGATATATTGCATTGCAAGTTCATCGGCTTCTAAGTGAATAAGTTGGTCAGTAGTAAGTTGATCAAGACCGACAACGTTGGTAACATCATCTCTTGGTGGATTAGCATTCGGATCTTCGGGTACAGTGATAGTAGGCATCTGAAAAGGACCTTCAAGGATGACCTTCTTCAAAAACTTGCCATGTGGCTTCTTGAGATCACAAAACCTAAAGAACCTTATCACCCATTGATCGTAGTTTCCGGGAGTGAGCATTGAAGGTCTATCAAGGGATCCAGCTTCATGAATGGATTGTTGGCTACTTAAAGCTTCACACATCTTTGCAAACCAAGAAGGTTTTGTAACATTCATAGCATACTTAGCCGGATATTGATATTGGAAGTAGTTACAATGTTGGACTTGTTGACGAGGGTTTGGTTGAACCATTTGTGGTGGAAGAGGCTTTGCTCCTTAAGGAAATTGTTGAAATTGTTGCAATTGTTGTGGAGATGGTGGAGGATATTGTTGATAGAATTGTTGTTGTTGAGTTAGTTGTTGAGGATACTCATGAGGAAAGTAGCTAAAGTATGGTGGTTGAGACATCTTGAAAACTTGTGTTGATGATGGATCTTTGTAGTTGAATGAAACTTAGAGTTTGTTGATGAAGTAACCTTATGCGTAGAAACCAGCTTAGGCATAGAAAGGACCTTACGCGTAGAAACCAACTTACGCGTAGACAAGAGCTTACGCGTAGTGATAGCTTACGCGTAGACTTGAGAAAACTTAGCTTAGGCGTAAATCAAAGACTTAGTAGTAGAAACCTTATGCGTAATATTTTCTTAGGCGTAAGACAATCTTAAGCGTAGGAAATTCTTAGGCAAAGAAGTTTCTACGCGTAAGTGTTAAGCTTAGGCCTAAAACTAGGGTTTTACCCAAAAATCCTTTACACTTATCCAAGTATAAAAGATATCCAAAGTCAAAGTGTTTTAAGGCTTATCCAAGCAAGAAAACACTGAGTAAACAAGATCAAGTGAAGATTTCCTTATGCGTAGACAAGGCTTAGGCGTAGACTTTGAGTATACGAGTAGAACTAGGGTTTTGTTACGAGTAGAAAGTACTAACTTTTACCAAAACTGATTTTTATGCTCAAAAGTGTTTTGTAACCTGATTTTAATGATGAAATAGCTTCAATATCACCAAAATGAAAAGAAATTTTGAAACTTGATGATGAAAAACAAATATCACCCTTAGGCGTAGAAAATAGTACACGAATAAAAGCAAGCTTAAAAACGACTCTACACACGTAAAGTTTGAAACTTGATGCACAAAACTTGAACTTTAACACTAAATAAACCTGAAACCACAAGAATCTTGAGTTTACAAGTGTAAAAATTAAAGCTTTTAGGCGTATGAAAGATTAAGCTTATAAAACCCACGCGTATAGTATTTTACTTCAAAAAAAAGTTGTTTCACCAAACTAGATGGTGATTGATACCACTGTTAGGTCACCATAATATAACACAAGTAACAATATGTAAGAAATAAGATGAAGATAGATTGGTTGAACACAAGACACAAAACACACGTATGAAATAATAAAGGTTATGCGTAGGAATTAAGTGAAAGTGAACAACCAACCTTCCAAGGAAGGTTTACATGTGTTTATATAGGGAAGGAAGCTAGGGCAACACTACTAGTCCCTTCCTTTCTTATTGGACTTGGGTCAAGGCTCATGGGCTTTCTACATAAGCCTTGCCATAAATACAAACATAAAAGCCTAGATTAAGCAACCTATTACAAACTAATTACTAACACTTGAAATACAAGTTAGGAGTGATTCCAACAGTTGTTAATCGGTGGGTTAGAGCAACGTGCCATGGTGACATATCGTCCTCAACACTGGATTCGTTTCTTACCTTGGGCTGAGTATTGCTACAATACTAGTTATCACAGCAGCATTAAGATGTCGCCCTATCAAGCGTTGTATGGAAGTTTGCCCTTATCTATAGTTCTTTATCCACTAGGGTCTTCAAAAGTGGCAGTTATAGATGAACTGTTGGTAGACAGAGATGGGTTATTACGGAAGCTTAGGCAAAATTTATTGGCAGCCAAGAATCGTATGGAGGAAAAAGTTAATCGTAAGCGACGGAAAGTCGAGTTTAGTGTAGGAGACATGGTGCTCGTCAAGCTTCAACCATATCGACAACTTACCCTAGCTAAGCGCCTATCCAATAAATTGGCCAAACGATACTATGGTCTGTATAAGGTAATGGAGCATGTCGGGAAGGTGGCTTATCATCTAGCACTTCTTGATACTAGCAAGATCCATCCAGTATTCTATGTATCAATTCCTAAGCCTTTTTTAGGTAACGAAAATGAAACAGTGTCGGGACTTCCCGACGAATTTCAGGAGGGGCAACCTATGGAACAGCCTATGGCTATTTGTGATTCTCGTTTCGTGTTGCGACAAAGAATTCCAATAAACAAGTTTTGGTGCAGTAGGTTGGAGGATCGCCATAGGAGGCAACGTGGGAATGGATGACTGATTTTTAATCCGCTTATCTAGCTTGTAACCTTGAGGACAAGGTAGTTTCTGAAGAGGAAGGGAATGATAAGCCTGGCACATCAGAGGAAGGAAGGACGAAGCGGGTATCGATTCCTCCAGTGTGGCATAAAGACTTTTTCATGGGATAGGATAACTATCGTTATGTTTTAGGTTTTCATTAGGATATCTGTTGAAGTCTTATTAGGATATTTCTTTGACTCTTATGAGGTTATCTCATATGTGTTGGTGTCTGTTGGATTCATAATAGGATATGTCTTTGAGTCGTATGAGGTTATCTCGTAAGGTCTATTTAAGCTTTGTCAATTAATGAAATCAGTAGTCTTTTCGGTCAATTAGCTATCTCTTCTTCTTCTCTTTTCTTAAGGAGCATGCACATGCTAAAAGGGGTGCATTACTACTGATACAACCTTACTTGGTCGTATCATATTGGTTTGTGAAGAAGCACTCTGTTGCGGCAAAAATAATATTGTCACGTAAGTTTAGGCATAAAACTTAGACATATTTTTAGTTTTATGCATAATGATGATAGATTTGAAGATTGTTTTCTTAAACCTAGATCTACTACTTTCTTACAAGTATAAATATATAGTGATTTAGTTAAGGTTTGTTTTAGTTCATGACATTAAGCTATAGTAACCGGAACAAGTTGAACTACATTTCTTTTTACAAGATTGCTTGAATAATCAAAATTCTTAAGTCTTATTTGTTCTTAAAATAGAAAGGATCATTGATATAGTTTGATAGTACACGCACCTCTAACCTCTTCATAACAACTTGTATACGCACAAGTTTATAATTTAAAAAGGAGTGACTCAGTATAAGCTATAACAATAAAATTTATTTGCTACTATTATAAGGCTGCCCCAGTAATATACAACGATTGACTATGTCGATCCCCCTTCTGTGGCAACTCGATCGCACCAGCTTTTGAACTCAACCTAGTCGTGTACACGATGGAATGAAACAAGCCAATTACTTCTTTAAACCGTTGCGTAACGGTTAGATTTTTTTTTGAATGTTTATAAATACACAACATATACACACTTCAATCCACAAATCTCATTTCACACAATTCAATCTCAAACTACTTCTCAACACAAAATTATTATGGCTTGTCGTCTCCCCCATTCCGTTGAAGATATGCAAATGTACGTTAAAAAATAATGTGAAGAAGACGATGTGGCTCGAAAAAACGCTATTATAGACGTTATCAATTTGTAACGTATGAGAGAAGACTACACGATTTGCAACGACATTACGCCTGAACGAAAAGCTGTGATCGACAATTTTTTTATGGATGAAGCCCGCAAAGACGACGACATTGCTCACATGTTGTGGGGGTGTGTCCAACAAATACAGAACAACATCAGCACCAAAATCAGTTGGAGCTATCGGAAGAACAAAACCGATGGTGTAGGTGCATCAAGTTCGTCTGCTAGTTTGTTGGACAACCTCTGCTAGACGAGGAACGTTTGGCTCACATCGAGGAATTTGCCGGTTATCGGTCTCCTTCATATGATTCTGCATGCGGGGAGCATTCAGATTAAAATGTATGATTTATGTATTTCGTATCGTTTTTATTTTTAATACATTAATGTTTTTATTTAGTATTGTAATGTTTTTATTTTTAATGAATTTTAAATTAATTGTTTAAAATGTTTGAATTAAAAAAAATGAACATGGTCGGCCCTTACTGGGGCACCTAATCGCCTGAAGGTCGCTGGAGAGAGAAAGCTGACGTGACAGAGAAAATGGGAGGGATTAAGCCTCCTTACTAGGGGCAACCTAAGAATAACATGAGCCTTGCCACTAGTGGTGGACCTAGGGTTCGCGGGGTTTACAGGAACTCGATGGATGTTTGCCGCCTAGTATAAATTTTTGTAGAAATCCCAGTTTCTCCTGAATGAACCTCGTTCTGAAATTTTGTGTTACATAAATACGTGTACTGTTTAGTTAATTAGTCTAATAATATATCAAAATAAATATATGTTTTTTTAATTTGTTTAATAGGTTTAATGAAATCGCACCCTTTAATTAGATATTATTTTTCTTTTATACTTGTAAAATATTTTTGAGAAAATTACCAAAAGGGGACTTTTTTTCAAGTGTGGTCCGTTTTTAAGACTTTTTTCTAGGCTCTTTCCCAAAAGAGCCACGCTCAACTGCTCGGCCCCATATCATTTTCGACACGTGTCATTCCTTCGACTCGCTGCAAACTGCTCGACCTGACTGCTCAAACGCTCGCTTTGACTGGACTGCTCACCTGCCTCGACTCGGCCACCCAAATTTGCCACGTGTCATTCTTTTTGTACTGTAGCAGTTGAGCAGGTGCCGGTTGAGCAGGCGGCGGTTGAGCGTGGCTCTTTTGGGAAAGAGCCTAGAAAAAAGTCTTAAAAACGGACCACCCTTGAAAAAAAATCCTCTTTTGAGAATTTTCTCAATATTTTTATGCACCTAGGTCCGGTCCTGCTTAACACAACTTTAACTATTTTTCTTTTTTCTTTCCAATTTGGACGATAATGGCAAATTGTTTGTGTGCTTTCCCTTGTATTAGGTTCCATTTCCTTTGTCATTTTCCTCTCTTTTTTTCTCATTCTTTGCTCACTTAGGCTAAACACAATGGCAACCCAGGTCATTCATGCCACATCAGTTTTCTCTCTCTGACGACCTGATGACGATCTAGTTGCCACAGTGGTGACCTGAGATTTATTTATTTTATTTTATTTTTTATTTTTTTAATTCAAATATTTTTAAAAACAAAATTAAACTTCATTAATAAAAATACTTAAACATTACAACAATAATTAAAAACTTAAACTAATAAAACGTAAACATTACAGTACTTATTAAAAACTGAAAAATAAGCGGCAACTAAACGATTATGAGCACCTTCACGATCCCTAGGTGTGTAGTTTCGTTGAGCCTTTGGCACTGATGCTTGGTAAGCGTCCCAAGCATACTGCGTAAATTCCATAAACTCCGTAAACTCGCTCATAACTTCTTCCTCGTCGGAAGACGAAGAATTAAAAAATATCTCGTAAGACATAATTATCAAAATGTGTTTGAAAGTGTTTATGAGAAGTTGTTTGAATTGTGTGTTTAAAAATGTATTTGAGGTTGGTATTTATAATGTTGTAAAAGTGGTTAAGTTTTTAAATTATTTTATTTATTTATTATTATTATTATATATTTTTTTTAAATCCAAACGGTAGGATTTTCTTGCTTTTGATTCGGTCGAATACACAACCTAGTTCATCACTTGTTGCCAATCAACCCAAGCCAACTGACCACGCCACAATGGGGCAACTGGTGGCAACCGAAGGTCACCCCACTCGGTTGACCTAGCCATTTTGTTCAGCCTTATATTGTTCCATTTTTTCAACTTTGGTTTCTTTTTTACAACTTTTAACTCTTTTTAGCTTTAAATCACATCCTCCGTAACATATTTGGCACCAAAGTGTGATCAAGATGATGAAGAGATTGCCACAATTTATCTTTTCCATAAGTCTATTGCTTATGGTTTTTGCATCAGTCGATGGACAAATAAAGTCGATTATCATATTTGGTGACTCCCAACTTGATTCGGGTAACAATCGCTTCATCAAGAATTGCATCCTTCAAGCCAACTTCACACCTTATGGTTTGAGTTACTTTCACCATCCCACTGGACGGTTCACTAATGGTCGAACTGTCGCAGATTTCATATGTAAGTCTTGCCTCTTTCTAGTTTCTACACACTTGAACATATATTGGGGTAGTTTTCATAAATTAAACAAAACAAATAGAATAATATAAATTATTTAGCACCTTTATGTTATTTTTTTATTAATTCTAATTTATGGCAGGAAAAATATGCAGCTCAATATTTGAACATTAAGTTCCAAAGACCATACCAAGAGATATATCGAGAGTTAGCAAATGGCCAGAATCGTTTTCCGCACAACGGAATCAACTTTGCTAGCGCCGGAAGTGGGCTTTTGCGGGATACAAACAGGGAAGCGGTATGAGCGACCCTCTAACTTTTACAAGTTAAATAATGATACTTTTATTATGCAAAACCAAGTTATATATACATGATCACAGTTTTTTTCCCCTCAAATTAGTATAGATGAACTAATTTAAAATTTAAAAAAAAAAATAAATAAATAAAAAAAAAATAATAATAAATAAAAAATTGTTTAAAATGCCCAAATGATCTCTACATCCTAATTACCCATTTCGTGTGCACTCGATCATGATGTTGTCAATTTCCTAAAAATAGCAAACTTTAAAATATGTTAAGTATAGCAATCTTTATTTGAACAATGTCAAAAATAGCAAAGGTACGTATTGCATATTTTCTATTTAAAAACAGGTAGTTGCCAATCGTGAACCCTATTTTGCCAGTTTTAGTATGAACACCTTTCGCTCTAAAGTCGTCTTCCCTTGATTGTTCATATGAAAGTTTAATCAATTATTCAAGAACACACAAAGGAGAACTGAAAAGTTTGCAAAATGGGACAAAACACAAAAGTAGGGGCATAGGTTCTAAATATAGGAACTTAGAGATTTTCTTTTGTGTCCATGGTGTTAGATGTGAACTACTTTAACAATGCATTTATACCATCATTTTGTTTGTGCCATGGGCAGGAGGTGACGCCAATCCAAGAACAACTACAACAATTCCAATCCCTAATCGATCAAAAGCATTTACTCAAGAATCAAATTATGAAATCCCTTATTTTTATGGCCTCGGGTTCAAATGACATTTTTAGCTATTTCCTATTACCTGGCACGTCAAAACTAACCCCTCAACAATATGTAGCTACAATGTTGAAAGAACTCTCTCTCTTTGTTGACAAAACCTACAAGGTTGGGGCTCGCAAGTTTGTCTTTTTCACAATAGGGCCACTGGGATGTATTCCCGGGAGAGTCATCATACGGGGTGCACCTACTGACCATTGCATGGGAAGGATGAACCTCGTGGCTAAACAGTATAATGAAGGATTGGAACTTTTCATAAAAAGTATACCTACAAAATACCCTGGAGCAATCGGTGTTTATGCAGTAGTGTATAATACTGTACAAAAATTTCGTGCTAATCCAAAACGTTACGGTACATTTTCTTTAACATCCTCTCGTATTAGACTCCTTATTCCAGACTAGAGTTGAACCACAAACTCTTTTGTTGTTTTGTTTTGTTTTGTTTCCTTTTATATTTTAATGACTAGTTAATATGCTAATCACATAAACGATTGTATCAGATGACATTTACACCATTCGAACTATGTTCAATTTTGCATATTTTATAGTTTCACATATACATGCTAAGCTGATTTACTCGACTCATATATAATACATATCTTCTTGTCTTTTTAATTAGGGTTTTCCATTGTAAGTGAGGCATGTTGTGGGGCTGGATCCCTAAATGGAGAGTTGCAATGTGGTGTCAAAGGCTACAAGATGTGTTCGAACCCAAATGAGTACTTTTTCTGGGATTTTTTTCATCCTACACAGCGAGTATATGGGCTTCTTTCGAAGGTATTATGGGGCGGAAACCGAAAACAAATATGGCCTGTTAATCTGAAGACTCTTGCCAATATGACCTTCTCATCCATATGAACCTACAATTAAATTAAGGGCTTATAAAGTTATTTAGAGGTTTTCTTTAGAAGAAGAATAAAGGTGTGTTTAGTAAAAAGATTTATTGTGTGAGATTTATTGTGTGAGATATTTATTGCTTTTTTTACATTCTGTTTTTTTAAATAGTATAAAAAGTACTAGTAACTATTAATGCTAAGGCTTGTTATGTTTATGTCGTTTGATATCTTAAGTATGGGTTCTGTATGATATCTTAAGTCTTTGTGTTTTTAACACGGCAATAGAGGAAAGAAGACATAATTAGTCTTTTTATTAATGCAATGTGAAAAGAATATAACTATGACACACAAAAAATAATGAAATGTATAAGGGAAATGATAGCTACTGGTGTAACTGAAAAGGGTCGATCTACTGAATCAAACCAAGTTCAGAAGACAGCTGAATGTTACGCGTTTGAATCAAAACAAGTACTGTATAATCAGATCACTTGTGCAAGTGAAAAATCATCACTCACATGATGGGAAGATATAACACATGTAAATCGTCACCCAAGGACACAAGTAAAACACTACTACACAACTGGTTTTTACCGACGGTCATTTCTGTCAGACATCCGTTTGTATAAGTAGTTTCCGACGGATTTAAAGAATTACAGAATTGAATTTGAATAGCTTAAGCAAATATTCGTCGTCAAAGCAAATATTGTTATCTATAATCAATAGACTTGGGAAGTAAAAAAGAAAGTAAAAATTGGGGAGTTTGTTATCTATGATTCAATGGAAGCTAACGAGGTTGGTCTTACCTTTATTGTTGAAAAAATTAGGGAGTTTGAAAAGCTTCTTATTGATGGGAAAGCTACTCTTGTTGATGATGATGGTAATCCTATTAAAAAGGTTGATTATCCAAGTAATAAAAAGAATTTACCGTCTACTTCTTCTACTAAGAGGGTTAACCCATTCTCTAAGGTGGTAGAGATTGTTAATTCCGATAGTGATGAAGAGGATGTTATGAACAATTTTGATGAGTCAATGAACCTTTTTTGTGGTGGTCATGATCGTGAAGATGAGTATGATGACTATGTTTATGATGACTATGCGGATCAGGTCTATGATCTCCCAGGGAATTTGGATGCTTATTATGACACGTACGGTATCAAGCTCCAAGGTCTTGGTAGGAAGTAAGTTTGTTTTCATAAGAGTCTAATGTTATCTTTTGAGTAGTGGTTTATTTTCTTGTTTAGAGAATAGGAAGTTTCCTGTTATGTAAGCTAGCTTTTCGCCTATGTAACGGGCTGAGATATGAGATTCACCCATATCCTTTGTACTTAAACGTTTTTTTGAGTAATATATTTACCGGGTTTTTGACCTTTTACCCAAAAAAAAAAAAAAAAAAAAAGTAAGTAAAAATATAGCACGTTTAAATGAGTATATGGTACCCAAAGTTATATTGACCATATTGTCACAACTTAAGAGTTACAGAATTGAATTTGAATAGCTTAAGCTTACATCTGAGTCTTGATCGAAAGACATTACTCCCAAACATATTACGGAGTAGTTTATACAGTTGATTGAAAATCGTGCAACTTTATCTTTCGTGGATTTGAGATGAGAAAGATTAACAAGATTAAATTGTTTTAAACTTTTAACCAATATCCGTTCTATGTACTATGATAAAAATGGCAAAATGTTGATGCACTTTCCCCTTTTTTCTATTCTATTTCCCATTTCATTTTCCTCTATTTTTTTCTCTTTTCTGTCCCTTATGCAGTTCCGTTTCTTCAGCTTAACCTCTTTGCGACAACTAACTTCTTTAACTTTAAACTCTAATTTAGCTTCATTCAAGTCACATAATTTGTAAAAGAATTGGCACCAAAATGAAGAGATTGCCACAATTCATCTTTATGATCCTCGGTGTTTTTCTTATGGATTTGGAATCCGCCAACGCACATATTAAGTCTCTTTTTATCTTTGGGGACTCAATATTTGATCCAGGTAACAATCACTTTGTCAAGAACTGCACCATTCAGGCAAACTTTACACCTTATGGTTCAAGTTACTTTCTCCATCCCACCGGACGGTTCACAAATGGCCGGACCATCGCTGATTTCATTGGTAAGGTTTTGTTTCTTTCTACACACATGCCTATCAGTCTATCACCATTCTTATATTAACGGGACTCATAAACACTCTATAAACTTATTTAGGCTATATTATTTTAACTTTAGGCTATATTATTTGTGACTGATAATATCATGCAGCACAATTTTTGAAGATAAAGTTTCAAAGACCATATCAAGAAGTATACCATAAATTAGCAAAAGGCGGCCGAAATGGTTTTCCGGCCAATGGAGTTAACTTCGCCAGCGGTGGAAGTGGACTTTTAAATGATACAAACAAGGATGCTGTAAGATGATTGACCCTTTATCGTATAACTTTAATTTTACCTTTGACGAGATCTATTATGCTTTCGATATACAATTAAAAGATATATCTAAAGTTTGATGACCAGTTAGAAATTGATGCCATTGTTTGCATTTAATTACTCGTAACTGTTCTTTAAAAAATATGAACACTATGTTATTTAATCTAAGACTTGACAACACATCGTTAGTTACATTACAAAAATGCTAATTAACCTCATTTTCTTTGCACGATGGGCAGGGGGTGACATCAATTCACGTCCAACTAGAACAATTCCAATCCCTAGTTGATCAAGAACATATACACAAAAACCAAACCGCAAATTCTATATTTTTCTTAGCGTCCGGTTCGAATGATGTTTTCACATATTTCTTAGAATTGAATCTGGCAGCCCAAACCTAACCCCCAGAGTGTATGCAATTATTTTGTTGCAACAAGTAACCCGCTTCCTTGACAAAATCTACAAGCTTGGGGCTCGTAGGATTGTCATTTTCCCAATGGGTCCTTTGGGGTGTATTCCTGGGAGAGTCCTCCTACCGGGTGCAACTACTACCAAATGTTTTGGACAAATAAACGTCATGGCTAAAATTTTTAATGCTGGCTTGGAACGTCTGGTACAAAATATGCCTACCAAGTATCCTAATGCAATAGGTATCTATGGAGTAGTGTATGACACTGTACACAAAATGCGCGAAAAGCCACAAGCTTACGGTAATTTTTCTCTCAACTATTCTCTCTTTATCAACATACTTAAAATGATATAGAGCAAAAGACTTTTGATATAGCGGTATGTGAGTGGCTTATAAATGTATCTAAAGCATAACCGCGCGTGATTCTTTTGGAATTGAGATAGGTTATTCCAATGTATCTGAAGCATGTTGTGGAGGTGGGCCTCTAAATGTAATGTTGCAATGTGGATACCCAGGTCACAAGATGTGTTCGAACCCAAATGAGTACTTTTTTTGGGATTATGTTCATCCATCTGAGCGAACTTATGCGCTCCTATCTAAATTCTTATGGGCCGGAGACAAAAATCAAGTATGGCCGATGAATATAAAGACTCTGGCCAGCAACGATACCTTTACATATCCATAACCTTTATTTTATATCGATATTAGTTCATTTGTATTATGGACATTTCAATTCAAGAAGCAATCTATAGAGGAATGAAGGGTATTATATGATATTTCGATTGTCATATTCAATAAACATTGGTTATACGTAATGAACGGTATATAGTAACAAAAATGCTCAGACATGTTTAAGTTTAGGTGGTTTATTATTTTTAGTTTGTGTGCTTTTAAATGGCAAATAGAATATATAGAGGACAGGAGATATAATTAGTATTTTTCACCTAATGAGACAAGAATAAATATATGACACAAAAAATGAAATGTATGACTGAAGCGATAGGTGATAGCCACTGGTGTAATCAGCAGTAAACTAAGATTGATCAAGTTGCTAAAACAAAACCAAGTTCCAAAGAAAACTGAATAATGAACCTTTGGAACTTAGAATCAGTTCAAGTATAGCCATATCTCACTTGTTCAAGGGGCAACATCATCAGAAACTGATAGATGCACACGAACAAAAACTAATAGAACGTGTACGAGAAATATTGCACATGTAAATTAACGCCTAAGGACGCAAATAAAAGAAGTATGTTCGCTGGCAAACTAACATGATGAGTGCTGCTTAATGTAAAGCGCTAAGTAGGGTCGACAAGTGTGTGAAGTAAAAAGTAAAAACTATGATATAGCAAATTGTATCGTGCGTTGAGATATAAGTAGCAATTTGTTGGTGCGCTTTTCTCATGTTTTTTGTTCTATCTCTTACTTTTTCTTATCCTTCTTGGGTCATTTTGATTATTCCGTTTCATTAACTTAAAAACCAATTCATTACAACCTATCTCTCTAACTTAGTACATAACCAAATTGTTCATAATCTGAAATATCAAGATGACTTGTTAATAAAAAGGATGTGGGCTGAAGTTCAGATTGAAACAAGCATGTTAGAGTAGTTAAGTAAAACAAATTAACATTTTTGTCACTCTATTTATAATCAATATCACACAGATTGTATAATATTTGGCATCAAAGTGTATTAAGATGGGGGCCGTCCCGTGGATTTGGAGGCCCTGTGCCATGATCCCAAAGTAGAAATTTGACAATATTTTTAGTTTTTGATATTACTCTGTTAAAATACTAGAAGTAGGGTTTTGGATATAAATTTGTTAATACATATATGAAGGAGACTAAGGATCAAATGAGAAGAATCCTTAAAATAAGAAGGATGAGAAATAGATATAACTACACATTCACTACAACATCGACCAGTTTCTCCAGCGACACTTGGGGTCTTTCCCAAGCGATCTGTCGCTGGGGATTCGTTTCCCCAGTAACATGTCGCTGGGGAATCGTCGCTGGGGAAACCTCGTTAGGGATTGTATCCCCAGCGATAATCCCCGGCGACGATGTGGGTCCCACTCATTTTTCAGTCAAAGAAGTAGTGCCACGGTGGCATATTATCCCCAACGACATGTCGCTGGGGAATCAACAGGTTAAGCTAAAGTGATTAGCACGCCTAATTAAAACTAAAGTTAATTTCCAATTATCCCCAGCGACCTGTCGCTGGGGAAAATATGTTTATATGTTGACAAGTCAACGAATAAGCATGGTATCCCGGCGACATGTCGCTGGGGAAATTATGTTTTTTCGTTGACTTGTCAACGTTTAGTGGGTATTATCCCTGGCGACAAGTCGTCGGGGAAAAGTCTGCAATTTTTTTTAATACAACCTGCACAGCAGGCGATTTCCAGATTTTTTCCGGATTTTTTTCGGAAAAAATCTACCAAATATTAAACCTGTACCAAAACTTGTATAGACTCACCACAACTTGTACCAAAACACAAATACAATATAACGGATCAACACAATACAAATACATCACAACTTTTACCAAAACCGAAAGATAATAAAGCTAAATCGTCCAAAATCTGAATAAGTCTACAAAACGTTGCTTCCTAGTCATAAACAGGGCTTAAAAGTCAATATTCAACATGATAGATAGGGAAACAAGTGTTTAAATGTCGCCAAGATGAACCTAAAGTACCAATGTGGCATACTAATAATATATAACACAACTACCTCTCGTCGTCGTCATCCTCATCATCGCCACGCTCCTCGTCATCACCACACCCGCCACTCCCGCTAGCACCACCGGACTCAAACTCCTTAAACATATCCGAGTATTTGGCGTCGCTTCTGAAAAGACTCATCATAAAGTCTACCTTTCTATGCATGCTCTTGAGCGACTTGTCGGGGGCGGGCATACTTGGCCTGGATGTTGCCCGTGATAGCAATACCCGACCCACACCGGGAATATGCCCACGAAGCTTACCCCCTCTTGCCAACGCATTGATCTCATCCTCCGTGTACTCACCCGTAGCCTCAAGCCTTTTCATCTCCTCCTATGTAGTGACAAAAACACAAGATAGTAAATATATTAGTCGGGTTGCTACATTATTTCTCGAAGAGTCATTAACACTAATTACATATTTTTAAATAAGCAAATGAATCCCCGGCGACATGTCGCTGGGGAAAGATGAGCGGGAAAAGTTCCCGCCACGTTTTACGAAGAAATATTCGGTCAAAATATAACCACTTTATCCCCGGCGACATGTCGCCGGGGAAAAGTATATAATATTTTAGCTGAATTTTCAACGAGAATTGGTGCCACGTAGGATCTATTTTTTTCGTTTAGTGCAGATTCCCCAGCGATAAATGTCGCCGGAGAAAATTTCGCTGGGAAAACTGGTAAATGTTGTAGTGATTATAGATACATTAATTTGAATTAGATGCATCATAATATATTTTCTAGCAAAAAATTATATGCATATACATATATTAGATGCATTTCATCAAGTTAGACGAATCCTATGTATTTTTCGTCCTCTACGGGTCAAATTTGTTGTTAGTACTAATTCGCATCGTTTTCACTTCAAAATCACTTTTGAAACTAATTGTGATGCATCTAAATGAATAGAGATGCATCTAATTCAAGTTGATGCATCTCAAATATGCGATTATAAATATGCGATTATAGTTATTTCTCATTCTTCTCATTATAAGTTTTCTTCTCACTGGATCCTTACCCCATATGAAGGAAAAGAATTATGAAGAATTCAAAGAATATAGTATTGAAAACAACATTGTCAAACATAACGTTTTTGCTTACATAAAAAACCCCAGCTCCTCAAACACGTTAAAGGACTAAATGCAAGCCTTTAAAAAAAGGGGGGGGGGGGGACTAAATACAAATAAGTTACCTCCAACAAATAAAACCATTTTTCCGACGGATTTACAAATTTGTCAACAACAGTTGGGGGTATCAGTTACCCTTTCATTGGTGAAAACACAGTTTCCCATGTAAAAGTGTAGCAATGGTTAGAATTCTTCAGAATTTACAGTATCTGTAGTAGGGGACTTTTGTAACCACCATAGCTTTTTTCTACTAATAATTTGAATTGTAGCACCTACTTCGAAAAAAGTATATATAAGTTTTTAAGTTCTGTGCACGCATATTATTTTGAAAGCAAGTTAAGTTTAATGAATTATTGTGTTTATATATGTTATAATCACGTACATATACGAGGTATTAATATAAAAATTAATTTAGTTTCATAAAAATATTATAAGTATCGTTTATTTGAACAATTAAAGTTCATGTTTCATGTATTTATTTGTATATCTTAATATATAGCATAACTTGCAATGACTGGATATTATGTAATCCAAAATATTTATGCACTTCCTGTTAAGGTACGTAAGATAGCTAGTGTGTTAGGAATTAGAAAATTCCTGTGCTGAAAGAGTCGGTCACCCCAACTATTATCTAGCATAAGTTAGCTCGTAGATTAGTCATTAGTTACGGTTTATGTAGTTAGTTAATAGTGAATAATAGTATAGTGCAACACCGTGGAAGAAGGTCGGGTCTTTACCCACTGTATCCCTGATCCACAGGCCGTCAGGAGGTCGTTTAGGTTGTAACCTATAAATACCCTCTACCTTGCAAGGTAGAGGGTTGGATGTTCTTTGGTAATCTAATATTCAACTAGTTTCTCTCACTAGAATGTCCCACTCTCTCTCTCTCTAAAACCATCTATGTGCTCATTGTGTTAATGTTATGATGTGTATGTGAAAAGCTTATATCTTACAATTGGTATCAAGAGCCATGGTTAGATCATATCTTGCACATCTTTGGATTTATAGTGGTTTTTAGGTGGTTTTTGAGTTTGAAAAAGTTTAGTGGTTTTTGCATCATTTGGTTGATTTCTTGTGTTAAAGTTTGAATTTTGTTGGTACTTTTATGTTTAGAATCATCAAAAGTGTTTAGGTTTTCATTTGGTAAGCTTGAATCATCTTGGTTGGGTTGTTTTTGGATTGAAAAGTGAAGGTTACTTGGTTTTTCAACCTGGCGAATTAGCTCTCGGACTTGTTTTCTTGGTAGCGACTTACAGTTATAAAATCTAGCGAGTTAGAGCTAGCGAGTTACAGTACAAGTAGTGGAATCTCCACTACGGTTAGCGACTTGTGGTAGCGAATTAGTCTGTAGCGAGTTGCTCTTTAGCGACTTGCATATCTAGCGAATTGTGTAGCGAATTACTGCACAAATTTGGCTAGCGACTTAGTCTGTAGCGAGTTACTACTTAGCGACTTGTTTCTCTGTTAGCGAATTAGGGGTGTAGCGAGTTAAAGGCTAGCGACTTAGTACACTTATTGCTAGCGACTTAGAGTGTTGGCGACTAGGTGTAGTACTTTCTAGCGACTAGGGATTAGTACTATTTTGTTAGTAGCAAATTGACTCTGAATTCTCTAGAGATTTGAGGAGTAATTCATAATAACTCAATGTCAGTCATCACGGATCCCTTAATCACCAAAGTACTTGCTCTCTATGAAACAGCCCAGAATAGTGAAACAGAATGCCCATCTGAAGGCCTCACACCAAATGACTCAGTATTGATCAATCAGAACAACTCAAATATGTCACACTTAACTTCTTCAGATGATACTAAGAATGTGGTATGCACCAGTGAGCCGTTTCAACATCTCAGTCAGCTTCTCAAATTACTCTTATCAACAACCATGGATCGAACAAGTTGTGCCATTCTTCGTCAGGACTTTCCCACTTTAACAAGAGCTGTATTGTTTAACCTAGATCGACTGAGGTTTCAAATCACCAAAGAAAAGCTCTCAACTGATGATTCTCATGCTGCTCTTCAAACCATCTTCAACCAATTTCAGCCACTTATCCGGGAAGAATACTCCTCAGATTTTGATAATACTATGACTGGAATGTCCTTCAAGAAGCACACGGGAATGGAAATTCATGAGTTCAGAAACTCATTTATTCAACTCATGAGTAATATGGAAACATACATTGAGGAAGCTGCAAAAGAGAATAACAAGCTGAAGGAATTGAATGAGTGTCAAGAGTGTCCATGGAACAATGATGACGTGTCATGCTCCACTCCAGTTGAACCAGCAGAATACACTGATTGCAGAATCTCAGCTATGATGAAAAAGGATGAAGAAAACTACACTGATCTCAAATTCTCAGAGTCAGAAAAGGTAACAATCAACAAGGTACACTTATCTGATCACACCAATTCTCACAAGAAGGTACATGACTCTTACCCTGAACATAACAACGTGGAATCAATCTTTGTTTTGTCTGAATCTGATGCAAGTAACATGATTGGAAAAAGGGTATATGATGAGCTTTCAAACAAATTTTCAATTCTTGAAAAACACTGTATCTCTTTGCAAATTAAAATACAACATAAGGATGAAATGTTTTATGCAAATAAACAGTGTAGTGATCTGGAACTTCCAGAATTTAGAGAATTTTTTGAAATAAATCAGTTAAAATCCCAGATTCAGGACAAAGATTCGACCATAAGAAATCTGAAATCTCTTCTTTCAGAAGCCCAGAACTATGACTGTCATGAGATGAGTGATACACTAGAATCTAGGAATTCTGAACTAGCTCTATGTGTATCCAACCTTCTAAGAGAAAATGAGTTTTTAAGAAAGAACCTTGAGGAAACAAACTCTAAATCTGTCAATCAATCTAATCTCTTGATGAAAGATATTGATGACCTAAAAGAACAAATTCAGAATAAGAGCTTCAATATTGTTGCCCTAAAAAATGAGCTCAGGAAGTATGCTGGAAATAAAATGAACACTAAGTTTGCAAAACCTTCAACTTTGGGAAAGTCAACAGTTCAGAACCACTTGAAACGAACAGTGATTAAACAACCTAATGCCTTTAGGTCTGAAAGAGCCAAACCATTGAAATCTAAGCTTACTTCCCAAGTTGACAACAAGTCTGTTTTGTCAAAACCAGTCACTTCATTGCCTAATTCAGATATGATGAATCCCACGCATAGGACTAATGAACATCACCCACAAGTCAAAAATGCTATAAGCTTAACTAGATATCATGCAAAACATAGTCTGACAGATCATTCCCCTAGGAAATTCTCAGATCACAAAAAGACAAATAGTCATAACAAGAGTGTGCACTCATTTTGTTCATCTCACTGTGGCTTCAAATGGATTCCCACTGGCAGACTATTTAAGTATACAGGACTTAAACGAACTTACATTCCTAAATCATGTCTCAAGTGGATTCCCACGGGTAAACTTTTCAAGAATGAAGAATCTATTAGGATCCCCATTAATGATTCGTCTGAATTATACTGTGTTGAATCTAAATGTGAGACTAAACATGTCACTAACCCTTCAATGTACAAGTCTACATGTGCTTCAAGTACAATGTGTTCTCAGTCTTTTTCAGGTACAATGCTCAACTCAATCAGGAACTTCATGACGTGGTTCCCCTCAGATATGAACATGGCTCATTCAGGAGCTATAGCTTGCCAGAGTTGATGTACCTCTTACTTTGACTCCTTTTCATCTCGAATCTGGACTCGTCCTTTCATGTCTTTGTATATATCGTGTTTAAAAAAAAAAAAAAAAAAAAAAAAAAAAAAAAAAAAAAAAAAAAAAAAAAAATTAAAAATTAATTTAAAACAAATAAAAAATTAATTTTTCAAAACTTTATCATTTTATCATTGTATCATTTTTTTTCAATCTAATAATGAATATACTCCTTGTTATCGATAACATCTACGATCCTAGAAATGTCATTCAATAATGGCACGGGATCATAGATGAAGTTCGAACAATTGATATATTCTTGGTAGTTTAATGGGTTCGGGTAATATCAATCAATGCTCTGTGTTGACATTGATTGAGGGGGAGATTTGTTTTACACACCATTGGCTTCTGTGCTGGGTATGATACTTGTTTATTTGTACTATGTGGTGATTTCCTGCTTGTGTGACTAACTGGTTATACTCTTGAAATATGTGGCTGTGATTGTATCTTGCTCATGAGACTTTCAGTGTGTGCTTTCGGTGTAACTGCCTATGTGTTGATTTGTTGAATTGAATTGCTTCATGATGATCAGTGTAATAATCAATGCTAGAGACGTTATCTTATCTTATCCGTGTTAGCATATTATTACCACTCTTTCACTAATACCATAGGGATCAAACTTGTCATATAGTGTAAGTTTTGTTGCACTAGCGAATTACCACCTTAGTTCATAACCACAAGGACCAAATGTGTCATATTGCCTAAGTGAGGTTGTATAACCCTAGCGAGTTACCCATTAGCGAATTACCTAGTTTTTTTTATATCTCTTCTCTCTCGTTTTTTTTCCTCTTTCTCTTCGACTTCTCATTCATACTAGCGACTTAGCTTAAGGTTTGCATTGATTCCCTCTTATAGTTACTATCTTATGCTTTAGTGTCTAGTGTCTAACTTACCACTATTTCCAGATCCTTTCTGTGCTCACGTGGTGTGATTTGTTGACTCTCTCGCTTAGGTTCGGATCTTCTTTGTAAATCGTATGTGTGTTTCGTATAAAATGATTGAACGTGTTATATATTGTTTGGATTATATTGTTTGGACTATATTGGTTGGATACATTGATGGATGAGTATAATGGATCTGACTGATGGGCTGGTGTTATAAAGTGTTCTTGGTGGCGAGTTATAATGTTCTTGGTAGCGACTTAGTGTGAATGTTCTTCATGGCGAGTTAGAGGTGTACTTAGCGAATACGTCTCGGTAGCGAATTAGTTCACTAATTTCCAGCGATTTAGTTAGCGAGTTAGTAACTAGCGACTTGTATTTACAAGTTAGCGAATTAATAACCTAGCGACTTAGTAAACCACTTTGTAGCGACTTGGCTTAGTTACTGTACATGGCGACTTAACTTTTTGTGCTAGCGAATTATCCTAGCGACTTGGTTAGCGAGTTAGCAGATAGCGACTTGTATTTACAAGTTAGCGAATGTGTTACCTAGCGACTTAGTTGTCTACTTCGCAGCGAATTGGGTTAAGTTCTATTCATGGCAATTTGGTCTTACAGGTTAGCGAATTAGTTTAGCGACTTAGAGAGCTAATCCTTTTATAACTTGTCCATGGCTCTAGATGACGACTTGTTTTTACAGGTTTATAACAGTGTTCATGATTGAGAATTAGTCTTAGGGTCAAGGATTTTTTCTTTGCTAAAGATGATTTCACTCTCACTACTCCTAGGATCTCCTTATTCGACTTGTTAAATCAACTTACTCTATGTAAACTGTTATGACATCTCTGTTTAGGCAAAAGGTACTTGGGTTCTCTCACGACTGCCAAATGTT
Organism: Chrysanthemum seticuspe; assembly: GCA_019973895.1. Classification (NCBI taxonomy): domain Eukaryota; kingdom Viridiplantae; phylum Streptophyta; class Magnoliopsida; order Asterales; family Asteraceae; genus Chrysanthemum; species Chrysanthemum seticuspe. Next base: position 142,844,389 of record BPTQ01000008.1, read on the forward strand.
ACTTTTTGCCTCATACATATGTGTTATATCACTTTGTCATGTGTATCTTGATTCATGTCTTGTCCCTTATAAGCTCATCATGCAATCATTTTTCTATATGTATGTTCTTCATCGTTATATCTCTAGTATGGATGTTATTATATAGTTGAAAGGTGTCACATAGTTGCAATCTTTGCCACTCTGTCTGTCTCAGTATGTGTTGGGAACCTCATCAGTGTTACTATCTCCATGTTTAATGTTGTCTCACTTACCATTTATCATCTAACCTGTTACCATCCATCACTGTTGATTGTATGATTACTCAGAACATCAATGGCAAGTTCAATCCCAGAAAAGAGCGCTACTCCGTCAGGATCATCCGGAATACTCTCAGACGATGAAATCCTTCCCAAAAGTCAATGGGCTGCTATTGGTAAAAGCAACTGTTATGTGGACCTACAAAGGCTCCCACAAAATCCGATATTCAAAGTGTCAATTGACATCCTCAAAAACACTAACTTCTTCGGTGCTATTACCAAGCAATGCTCGATTCCTGCCATCTACATTCAACAATTCTGGAACACCGTTCAATGGAATAAAATCACAGCACGATACTCTTGCAAGCTGGATAATATGGAGTTTACAATTGATTCTGATATTTTGAGCAAAGCTCTTGGAATCACATCATGTGACCCTGACATTCGTTCTGTATCTCCACCTGGTGCTGACGATCTGATCGTATTTCTTATTGGGTTAGGCTATCAGAACAGTATCTCAAGAGCCTCTGACATTATCACTGGACACATGTATCAACCCTGGAGAGCTATTGCAACCATTCTGAACGTGTGCTTGTCTGGGAAAACATCAGGGTTCGATAAAGTTAGAATTCCCATCTTGCAAATCCTATGGGGAATCGTTAATAGGGTTGATGTGAATGTCTCAGATCGTATTTGGGAAGAATTCTCGCTATCAATGACCACATTCATATCTGACAGAACCTATTTTCTAAACAATGTTCAAGGTCGTAAGAAGCAGAACAAACTCGTAATTCCCAGCATCAGATTCTCCAAACTTGTCATCCAGTATCTGCAACAAACTCACAACTTCACTCCTAGGTCTGAATCAACTCTTCACAAAGCAGAACATGAATTTATTTTAGGAAACTTGAAATATGTTCCTAGGGGTTCGAATCAAGAAGTATTTGGATTGCCAATTCCTGACCTTCTTCTCACTAATGATATCAAGAAGAAGGACTACTTCAAGCAATACATGAAAAGTGCAACCAAACTCTCTGCTAATGTCACACCCTCTCCTTTACAACCAACTGCTCCCAAGACCACCTCTGACTCTAAAGCATCCTATGCCTCTCTTCCTAAAAAGAGACGTGAAAGATCTCATCAGTCAGAATCTTCATCCAAAAAGCATAAAGAAAAGAAGAAGAAAGTGGAAAAGGAAATAGATGAGAACACTGAGGTGCCAAGGAATACTTTCAGGTTAATTGATGAGGATGACGCTGATCTGCAACGTGGTATTCAGCAAAGTCTTGAAGATCAAAATATGAAGGCTCCAGTAGGTGGAGTTGTGTTAAGAGAACCCTCTCAACCATCTCAACAAACAGCCCCAATAACACTTGACAAGGGTAAAGGAGTTGCAAGTGATGAACAAGCTGCTCACATGCTTTTAACCATCTCTTCATCTCCCTCTAGCACCACTAATCCATATGAGCTGAAGAGAAGAACAGATTCACCACATGAAAAGGAACAATCCGGTGTGGTGCCTGAAACGTTCAAGGAATCTCTATCACTTGGTGAGACTCAATCTGAGTTGAATGTTGACACTCTGTTACAAAAGGGCTCACAGGAGAACCTTGGGACAAGATCTGACGAGACCTTGAAGATGGATGAACCAAATCTGTCTACAAACTCTCTATCTTCACTTAAGAATCTCGATGAGGACTTCTCTTTTGGTGATCAATTCATTAATGACAAAACCTTAGACTCTGCACAATCCATGTATAATGTCAGCATTCAGCAAGATACTTCAACCATTCCTCCAATGACTGCATCGTCACTATCAACCGCACTTCCACCTCCCTTGCCTGCTCAATCAACCGTTCAAACACCAACGACAACACCACCAACTTCTGAACCCATCTTCACAATTGCAGATGAAGTGGCTCCACCAGCTTCCCCTCCACAGATTCTCACGTCTGATCAACTATTGGATAAAACCATTAAAAGGGTAGAAGCACTGGAAAGGCAACTTCCTAAATCTGTTGAGTCTCTGGTGGATCGTATCTACAGATTGGAGCATCTCAACTTCACTGATGCAGTTACTGATGCTATTGAAGGAGAAGTCAAGGATGCCGTGGAATGGGCAATGGAGGCTCCACTTCTCAGACGATTCAAGGACCTCCCCATCTCCGATATGAGAGCTGCCCTGTGTGAAAGGATGTATGAGGTTGAAGAGGACAAGCATGAGGTTCACGGTAAACTTTATGAGGCACTTGAAGAATCCATCAGATTCGACAATTATGAACAGTTTATAATTGAAGTCGGAGAAAAGGATGCTAAAAAGAAAAGAAGAACAATTGTGATGGAAACATTGATGAAGGTTCGCAAAGATCGCGAAGATCCTCCACCACCAGGAGGCGCTGGAACTTCTGGAGCTGGGAATCCCTCGTCAATACCCAATTCACCTCCATCACAGCCACCATCATCAACTCCAAAACCGTCCAATCAATCAGACTCTACACACAAACAGGGTACTCAGAAGAAATCTGCCGCCTGGACGACGATCGATTCAAGATTCACCTCCACATCCACTTCAATTCCTGATGATCAAGTGGTCCACGAAGAGTCTCAAGTTATGGCTGACTCAGAACCAGATGAAGATGATGCATCGACGAAACATATTCCTAAGCCATCAGAAGATTGGTTTGACAATTACATGGCTGGGAACCGCACTACATCCAGGGTAGCTCCTTCTAGAGACACAATTCAACGCTGCATTGTGGAAGATAGACCTCCTTCTCCAGAACCCACATGGACAATCCCAGAGTCTGACTCTATGATTCCCGACGACAATTGGGCATCAGTTATCACCAAAAACTATGAAGTTCCAGCTGAAGACTCTCTTCTGCACTACACTGGTGATATGGGAAGCTTCATTAGATGGTTTTGTGAGCGGAAAAGCATCTCTTCCATAACACCAAGAGATCTAGAAGGACAAGCCTATGAAATTGTCAAAGTCTTCCATTCTGATGCAAACCATCTTCAATATCAGATGGAAGAATGCCATAAGATGCTGAATGACCAAGTCAGTGAGCAAATCAGTCGCTTCAATGTCAACAAATCTCTTCCTCTTAGTGGTGAACCTGGTCAGGTAACCATTCAGGCGGAATTCTTCTTCAATCACGACTTGGACTATCTGTGTGCTCGCTCTGCGGAAAGAAGGCCTGCTCTATCTATTTCAAAGATGAAAGCTGCAACCTATTCTGATCAGGGGCTTGAGCAGATGGTTCCTGATCAATTCTGGGCAAATGAAGAACAAAAGTATGATATTGCAGCGTCTTATGGTATTTCCCACTGGTGGTTCAAAAAGAAGATGTTCTACATTGAAAGACATGGTGCTGATAAAAGACGCAATGAGGTCAGATCAAAACTGCAAATCTTAAGCGTTATCAGTATAGAGATCTTCGCGATCTATGGATATGAGTACTTGAAGAAGATTGTCCTTAAAAGAGCTGACTTCAAAGTGTATACCATTGAAGAAAACGACTTCAAACATCTTCTACCAAATGATTTCGAAGATCTCTACCTCTTAAATCTTCAAGGACACCTGGAGCACTTACCTGTACGTGAGAAAAAGGCCCTCTCTGCAGCTGTCACTCTTTGGATCAGGGGGTTAGTCATTCGGAAACGAGTTGAGGACCTTCAGCTTGGCATTGAAAGCTACCAAACCAGAGTCAACCTCACAAGTCCTCAATGGAATGCAGCTGGGCTTGAATTTCATCGAGAATTCAAAGTTCTTGACACTCCTAGAGCCGTCATCTTCACCGACAGATATGGATCGCGTATGCTTATGCGTCTAAGTGAACTCTACAAGTTTAGTGATGGTACGCTCAAAATGGTCGAAGAAGAACTTGACACCAGAGTGAAAGAAGCCAAACTTGATATGAGATCTTGGGTTAAAACTACGTTCTGGACTGATGATGACGTGAAGAGGTGTGAACATTTCATTGCTGCAATCCGACGAAGACTCAAGACACGAAGGATCTTCCGCAGCCTTGAAAGTTTTGTTGGTGGAAGGCTCCGTGATGGTCACTACAAACTTCTTCAAAGAACTGAATGAAGACTTCTTCGGAATACCGTTTATGTTTTGTTAACTTCGTGTTATATGTGGTGTATTAAATATGAACAACTGTGATACATGTAATAGTGCTAGGATATGTACTATAGTTTCCCCTTTTGAAAAAGGGGAAACATCTGTGTTGTCCTTTCTCTTTATCATATAAAATTGGACACATTTTTCTCCTACAAATATTTTACCTCACACTTATTTAAATCACTTGAGATCCAAAATCTCAAAGGATTTAAGATTTTTGATCGGGGGAGAAAATGTGATATAAATATGAAAGATGGTAAAAGATAAGATGACCAATTTTTGTGCATACTTCTCCCTTATATGTGCTAAACAAGTTTTCGAATCTCGAAGCATATATTAAGGGGGAGAACTCTATTTGTAAATTCAAGTCATCAGGGTACACTACACTTTAAATACTTTAAAGTACCTTGATCTCATGGCTTCTAATCCTTTGATGATAAAAAGGTTCCCTCTAGTATGTGCAAAACCCTTTTCAACCTCAAGGCACATATTGAGGGGGAGCAAAATTCATGGAAACCTCATCCTTCCCGGAAATGTTATACCCACTTGATCTGTTGAGGGAAGTGATGTTGATATCTTTTAGAAAATTGTAATCAAAGAAGTTAATTCTTTCTCTTGCCTCCATGTGCTTAACATTTCTCAAATACTTGATGCACATGTTGAGGGGGAGTTCTCGTTCTAAAAATATCAAAAACAATTCAGGTACAAAATGCTTTGATAATATATCACAAGTATCTGAATTGATTTTCAAATGGTTTTCAATTGGATCCAATGGCAGATGAACAATACCAAATTGACCGACCAACTTTACTTTATGTACGGTGATATAAGGAGGATAAGGTTAGGTATTGGTTCCCATGATCCGCCAGAACCGGAGGGATCTACCCAGGGACAATCCACTAGTTAGTATAGAAGTCCTTAGGTATGATGATAAAAGGAGAAAAGTGAGATATGGGAAGAGTGCGGACTATGACTGAGCTAGTACTGGAATAAACCCAACAAGGTTCTAGCTATGAAGTCTCGGTAAGCACTGAAGGGGTTGAAGAATTAAAAAGAATTGAATGAAAATAGGGTGAAAACAAATAGCCCTCCATTAATTCAACCTTAGGGCAGAAACCGGGTTCACTTCATATGCTACTGATGGTAACATCGGTATTGAAGACAAGACGTCATGGACCCAGTGACGCACTGCACTTCAACTTTCCAAACCACTCAAGTTCCTCTTAAAAGGGCTTGTTTCATTCTCACGGGGAACCGACATTATCTATCGACTTTCTCTTAGAGATGGTTGATATTGAAGAAGGAGACCCTCTCCCTAGTCTCCGTTATAGGATCCAAATATGCACAAATTGAGTCTAGAGCCACGAGATCATCAATAAATCTCATTAGGACACTTTCAATGAAGACTCTCTGTTTCACACAAAGTGGAAAGAGAGATTATATCTTGAGTCCTACGCATTATCCTTGTGGTATTGCCAGAACATCTGAGTGATGTGTTCACATATTCACAATGAAGATGGAAAGCCTTCTGGAGCCAACATCAAACAAGCTCCTGGTAGGTGGCATGTGAGATCTATTTTATAGATCAACCATGTGACAACTGAACAGAAACAATGGGGCGATTCAATCTCTTGAATCAAACCTGGTTCAGGTTAGGGATTGACGGATACCTTTGAAAAACCGGTCTTTGTACTTATAAACTCTTTTCTTTAGCACATCGACCGTGTACTCATTTTTCATACCAAAAGGTATTTTTATGATTGATAATTGATTTTCAATAAAACCTTCGTTGTATTGCAAAAACAATTTCTATTGAGCAATACTCGACTGTTTTTCAAATCTCTTTTCATCAATCAGTGGACTTAAAAATTCGCTGGTTCACTCACTCCGTGTTGTCTTCTTTGAGACGTTCCGGTTTGAGAACAGCTAGAACAGCTGCGAAACCCTGTCAAGGAGATTCTTAGGAATCCTACCTGATCACAGGCAGTACTTGTACTGATCAACGGGGAACCGTGGGCCGTGTACCTCAATTCAACGAAAGTGATCAAAGACACTTTCGTGCGATTTGTTGCTAACTGTTGTATGCAGGTACGCCCTACGTTTGCAGCTGATCAGAATGAAGCGGTCAATCCACAGCCGCATGCTCACTTAACACATTCATCTCAAAAGAAATCATGATTAGTGCATCAATGACTCTGATATTTTCACTCCATGCTTCTGCTACGCTGCTGCCAATATCATGATTCAACAAATGCTTCCGCTACTCTGATGAGAAGACATCATGATCCAGAATGAGAGCATGTCGGTCCTAAAGTCACAACATCACACCACAAAGGATGTCACAGAGATTGTTGATAGCTGATGATCTCAAATGCTGGCTCATATTTACTATCTCGTGAATCAGAAATGGACCTCCTGCTGAAAGTACTTATCTTTGCAGACTTTGAAGTTGCACCACCTATGCACTAAGTTTACGATGTTGATATATGAAAAACTACGAGCTCAAGAACGATGTCAAGACTAGAATGCTAGGATTTGAAATGTAAAATATGGGGTGACCTCCCTTAGGGGGAGATTGTTAGGAATTAGAAAATTCCTGTGCTGAAAGAGTCGGTCACCCCAACTATTATCTAGCATAAGTTAGCTCGTAGATTAGTCATTAGTTACGGTTTATGTAGTTAGTTAATAGTGAATAATAGTATAGTGCAACACCGTGGAAGAAGGTCGGGTCTTTACCCACTGTATCCCTGATCCACAGGCCGTCAGGAGGTCGTTTAGGTTGTAACCTATAAATACCCTCTACCTTGCAAGGTAGAGGGTTGGATGTTCTTTGGTAATCTAATATTCAACTAGTTTCTCTCACTAGAATGTCCCACTCTCTCTCTCTCTAAAACCATCTATGTGCTCATTGTGTTAATGTTATGATGTGTATGTGAAAAGCTTATATCTTACATAGTGTCATCTTTCCCACTTAGTGAAGTCTATAATGTTTGTATTAAGTATTTAAGTGATTACTGATTGGTAACATGGCCGCATCAAATGATGGCACATTTAAGGCCGGTAGTAATGGTGACCGCAGATGATCGTGGTTATCATTGTCACATCAGCGCCAACACTCAACGCGACTTTTTTCATGATCAAGTTCTTATTAATAAGGCAACCGCGTCACCACTAAAAACATACTCCACTTAAACATAAAAATACCCCACAAAAAAACAATTTAAAAATACACACTCACACAAACAAACCAATAGGACTCGGTCGTCCAAGCGACCGATTAATGCAAAGCATGACCCTCGATCGACTCACGACCAACCCCTAGTAATGTGGGGGACGTGTCCTATGTGCTCGACCAACCGGGTATTCGACCTTCCATTAAGATTAGTCTAATGGACTTGGTTTTGGGCAGCCTTAATTATTTTATTTATCAAAAACAAAACTACCAAAGATGAGTGAGGGAACTAGTCTATTATTTCCATCAAAGCTAATAGTTCATTGTACTATGGTAAAGTATGTATTAAGACAATAATGGAAATTTGTTAGTGTGCTTTTATCATGTGTTCGCTTCCATTTCCTATTTGTTAGTGTGCTTTTATCATGTGTTCGCTTCCATTTCTTTTTGCTATTTTCTTATCGTTTTCTCATTGTTTGATAGAAAACTATGTTAGTTTAGTGTCTTCAACTCAATTCACAAATTCTTCTGCGCTGCTTAGTTTCACTCCATCTATACAAAAATTAATATTAAATAGTGGTTGAGATGATGGGCAGATTACAACGACATTTCATCCTCTTTGTCGGTGCATTACTTATGGTTTTGGCATCAGCCCACGCATGTGTTGATTCGGTTATTGTGTTTGGGGACTCCCAGTTTGATTCTGGTAACAATGCCTTGGTAAAAAATTGCACCACTCAGGCCAACTTTCCACCTTATGGTTCAAGCTTTTTTAAGAAGCCCACCGGACGATTCACCAATGGTCGAACTGTTGCTGATTTCATTGGTAAGTTTATCTCTTGAAACAGACTAGTAAACCAACATTACATTCATGTGCATACTCCAAACAGTAAACACCATGGGCCAATCACCACTTCTTTTGTTAATAGGACCCAGACAACAAAATAAAAAGGTTCTATAACATACACATATGCTTTAAATAATTTTTGCAGCACAATATTTGGGGATCGAGTTCCAAAAACCATATCAAGAGGTATACCAAGAGTTGACAGAGGGCAGTCTGAAAAGATTTCCAGCCAACGGAATCAACTTCGCCAGTGGCGGAAGTGGAGTTTTACCCCATACAAACAAGCATGATGTAAGATGCATAACCTTCATATTCTAGTATACATCTAAATCCAAATATCCTTATACCAAATTTACAGTGCTTTCTATATTTCGAAGTTGATAATATAACATAAATTTGCATACGTAGATATTCATTGATATATGATAATCAACTTTTATAGTATTCTCAATTTTCTTTTTAAAGTTTGCAAATCGCATAACAATATGTTTAAATTATGCAAAATGATGGGCAGGGAGTGACAACAATTGAAAGCCAACTACAACAATTTCAAGGCCTAATCGATAAAAAGCATTTGGAAAAACAGCAACTTGATAAATCACTATTTTTCTTAGAGTCGGGCTCGAATGACATTGTAAACTATTTCTTAACACCTGGCACACCAAACATGACCTCAAAAGCCTATGTAGACATCATGTTGAAAGAAGTGGACCTTTTCATTGACACAATCTACAAATTTGGAGCTCGTAAGATTGTTATTTTCTCAGTAGGCCCTATGGGGTGTGTTCCTGCTATAATCGCCACAAAAGGTGCACTTATTGACCAATGTTTTGACAAGATGAACGACATGTCAAAAGATTATAACGCTGGCTTGGAACTTCGAGCAAACAATATATCTAAAAAGTATCCTGATGCAGTTGGTGTCTATGGAATAATCTACGACACTGTACAAAAGTTTCGTGCTGACCCAAAACCTCATGGTACTTTAATTTAACATTCTCTCATGAGTCATGTCACGACTACAAATATTCAAAAATAACTACTGTACTGTATATGCAAAATGGTTGTTGGATGGTTTTGATAACGGGTCAAGTTTGGGTGCAAGCGGGTAACTATTTAGTACAAGCTTGAGTCGCGTTGACATTTACTCTTTTTGTTTTGTTAATGATAAAGTTTTTGTAATAACATATTGATTAAGGAGGTTTTATGCATTAATACACTTTTGAAGAAGTTCACCCATTTGATCGACTTCCATTTTAGCTTATTATATTTTGAGAAATGTTATATCCACTAAAAAGTTTATAAAAAATTATCCATACAATGACATGAAAATTGTGTTAAACCAATCATTTTGTATGATGTTTCTCTTTCATCTTTTTCATCCACCTTATTCACTTGACATATCATTGTGTGTGAACAAATTTTTGTAAACGTTTTGCAAATATAGCATTTCTCTTATATTTTATCGGCTTCCATTCTAGCCTCTTCTTTTGATTTAACCGCTACCCATAAAACGCAAGTTATAACCAATATAAACTTTATTACTTCAAAACCTTCGTAAATTGCTATCTCTAGTTACTCATTGACTCATTGTCTCATTTGATCAGAGTTTTTTTTTTTTTTTTTTTTTTTAACAATCATGTTCTTTTTCCTTTGGAATAGGTTTTGCCAATGTAAATGAGGCATGTTGCGGGGGTGGACCTCTAAATGGAATATTGCAATGTGGATTAAAAGGTTACAAGATGTGTACGAAACCAAATGAGTTCTTTTTTTGGGATTTTATTCATCCCACAGAACGTGCTTATGAACTACTCTCCAAGGAATTATGGTCCGGAGGTAAAGATAAAATAAGGCCCGTTAACTTACAGACCTTAGCCTGCAAAAATACTTCTACATAACTACATTATCTTGAGCCCATTTGTATTTATATTTATGATGTAATGTCGTTTATTTATGAACAGACAATCTGATAGGAATAAGGTTTAGGGAAATTTGTATTCATGACATCGAAGTTACCATTTAATTATTTTCAATGTGACTTATATAAATAGCATCTTGCTAAAATTATGACTATGAACAGAAAAAAATGCTCTCAATTTTTAATGTAAATTATCTTGTTTTTCTTTTTTTTCCCGGTCCCTTAGACCTTAGCCTACTAACTAATCGATTAACTACAATCCCACTTCAAAGCAAGAAATTGCAATACTCTTTCATGTGGTGGACCCAAAGCAAGCTTCATCCATATCCTAATCCACTTAGTCGATTAGCTGTTGGTCGTTCACTTGGCTTAGTGTTAGGGTTTTGAGGCTAGCCCCTTGTTCCCTTAGTGCTTAGACCTTAGCCTACTAGCTAATCGATTAACTAATATCCCCCTTCAAAGCAAGAAATCTCAATTCTCTTCGAGGTCCTTAAAATATTGTGAGCTTTCTTTGAGATGGTTGTACTTTATTTCTAAAGATATAGTATAAGCAAATTATTACACATTAATAATCTTAGAAATTCCTTCTTATCAAATATATTTTTCACCATTTTCTAAAAGATATAGTATAAGCAGCATTTAAATTTGGGTCAATTGAATATATATTCACTAAAACTTGCATATTTACATATATAATTATATACACAAAACATGCTTAAGTTCCATTGTACATCATGCATTAAAAATTAATACTATAGAAAAATATGCAAAATTTTGAATTTTAATAGGTATATATGTAATTTCCCCTTTAAATTTTACCCATAAGCACATGTTGGGAAACTCTATGATAATAGGATGAGTGGGTTTTTCTATTTGATTAAACTAGAATTAAATCACTAAACGAGTCCTGTGACCGGGAAGTCCGGAACCACGTGAGGAAATCCAGTTCATGAACATTCACTACCACATAAAACACGGTGTCGTGATAACAATAATTTTCGAATTCATCAATATAATAAACTAACATTATCTTTGTTTCTTTATCATCATGAATCAGTGTCTTACTTTTTAAGCGATCTTAATATGATACGTTAAACGTTTGTCGTACCATTAACATTCTAGAAAATAAAAAGATAAGTTTCAATCAATATTCACTGTGCATCATTTAGTAATTAAGTTATTTGTCAAGAAAAAGGTATAGCTATTTAAAATAGAATATTTTGGTATCAACCAATAGGGTGATTCAGTGGTAAGGACTTAGCTTTCTAGGACGAAATTGCCTAGAGGTATTGAGTTCGAACCCTAAAAAGAAAATTAAGCCCCAGTTGATCACGGAGGTTCATCTGCGCCGACTCTGAGCTATCCAAAAGGGTGGTCGTCCTGTGATTCGTTGGCTCGCAATGTCGAATCGGAAACCCAAATATAAAAAAAAAAAAAAAAAAAAAAAAAAAAAAAAAAAATCAAGGGTTTTTTGATCTATAGATATCAAAGTAACTCGTTCAATAAAAGATTATATGTTTGAGTCCTAATTAAAAAGAAAAGAAAAAAAATCATGTTAGTATTTTTTTTGTTCAGGGAAATATAAATTGAGATTTATGATGTTCAAGTAAACATGATAAGTTAAGTCGAAAGAAATGTAAAAGTAAATATTACGGAGTAAAACAATAAGCCTTTAATTGTCACTCGAGGTGAATTGTTGTTCATGTATCTTTTGATTCAAGTCTCTTAATCTAATAAATATACCTTTGATTTCCATTTTAAAGAGTTGAAATGATTCTTGTTAAGGCTCATATTCTTATATCGTGACCCGTGAGTTGATGAAAGTGACCATCCTTGACTTTTTATCGTGACAAAAAAGTGTTCATAAGAAGTGTCATCTTTTTATTGAAAGAACGCGGGTGTCGAATAAATTAGAGGTTTTGCTCGTGGCCACTGGTTTTAAATAAAAACAGAAATTGGATGTATAAATTTAAATATTCAATGAAAATCAATAACTAAATTAAATTATCAACCAAGTTTTTTTATTTTGTTTGTGGAACGATGAACATGTATATAAAAGAGTGGTCAGTCGGCAAAAGGGACCAACTCGACTTTTAGTTATCGTGTTTAATCATTGAATAATTTTGACTTTTATAAGTAAACTTAGACTTTGACTTGTTAAAGCATTTTTAATAGATTACGATCGTCACGAATTGGCAGATTGATTGGTTAAGATCAATCTCGAAATTTGTTATAACAACCATAACCATTCAACGTATTGTTATGAACCAAGTTATTTTTTGGCAAGTTCAAGATACAAGTCAAAATTCATCTTTCGAGTTCCAATTTTCAAGCTAGCATTCATGCTCATGGTTAACTACAAATCAAGAATGAATGTTGATCAAAGGAGTTGCAATATCAATGTACTTGGGATCTTCAATCCCACCATTTGTACCTCAATCGAATATAATAAGACCTGCATGCAATAAAATATATTTTGTTAATAAAAATTAGCATTATAAAAAATGACTAACAATAAATAACTTGTAACAAACCCTCTTAATGAACATTTGTGAAAACCAGTAGAATATATATAGTAGTGATGTACACTAAACAATTTTATAAAGGATCATATCAAATTTTGAGAGGATCAACTTTGCCTCATCGGTTGTTCAATACTACTAATCTATTTGGGTTACCACCTTGACTACTTGTTACTAACCAAAATAGAATTTTTAGGATACAAAAGGCACACTTTAAAAAGTGAAAAATGGATAACCCATTTTCTAGCTATCTAGTCAAACATATAAGGTACTGAACATAAAAAAATTATGTTGCGTAAAACCAATTACTTTATGCAATTTATGTAATCGAATTACTTATCGATTTATACTTTCGAAGTGTTATGTGAGTTGTCCATCAATTTAAAGGTTGTGATTTCAAGCCTCGCTAGAGGCATTTGTGAGATAGGTAGCATAGGTGTGAAAAATTTGCCGGTAAAAAAAAAATAATAAAATAAAATAAAATAACTATATTTATGAACTATTTAGGGTAATTCTTAATTTTGCGTCAAAAACTCGTCAAATTGAGTTTTAACGTGTCAAGTTCGAGCTCGATCCAACTCTCTAGCCACATATACGATATGTTCTAGTAAGGTTAAGATGTTACTTTTAAATTTTAATCCACCCCCCATACTTTGACCATTAACTTGAAAAGTAGCCCCTACACGCGCACCATCCATGACAATTCCTCACTGTTTCCTTTAACGCGCATTTACACACTTCTTCAACTAGCACATCTATAAATTCACATGCACACACACCATTAACACCTTAAGAAAACACACAAAAAACACAAACACAATGGGAAACTATGTTTCATCATGCACGTTCATATTCACACCAAAACTAAAAACCAACAAAGCAGCTCGTGTAATATTCCCAACAGGCGAAATTCGACAGTTTCAAGACACGATCAATGCGGCCGAGATCATGCTAGATTGTCCTAACTATTTTCTAGTCAACTCGCAATCCTTAAACCTTAACAGACGGTTTACGCCTCTTTCAGCCGATGAAAATCTAGAGCCTGGACAAGTGTACATCATGTTTCCTATGAGGAGAGTTAACTCTATGATTACACCAGCTGACATGGCGGTTTTTTGGATGTCGGCTAATAATGCGCCTAAGAGAATATCCGGAAAGATTTCTCCAGACTCGTTATTACTGGGAAGTGATGCGACGCTGATGATGCAAGAAGAACAACCAAGGTTGGTGGTGGGAGAGGTTCCCGAGTTTAGTCACCGGTTAATGGTTTGTAGATCGAAGAAGCCGGTTTTGGATACTATTAAGGAGGAACCAATTCGGTTTAAGTAGGGTTAATAAGAGTAGGAAATATATTAAATGTGTATATATGTGATTTGTTGCGGTTTTGAATTCGCTTGATAATTTGGATGTGGATTTATAACGCATTTTTAATGGTTAATAGTCAATTGTTATGTATACCGAAATGCACCATTAAAGATTACGAATATTAGGCCTCAAACAAGTCGATGAGTTCTTAATTTCTTATTGAATTAATAGAATACGAAGTCATCTATGGATTGACTTAGCCGAGCTTTTATCAAGCTCAAACAGTACAAAAAGAAACACATAACAGTATATATAGTTAAGGCAAACTCGAGCTTACAAGGGCTAAACTCGATTTCTTATCAAGCTGAGCTCCGAGTGATTTATACATTTACATCTAGTGCCGTTTTTGTGAATAGTATCATGATATACTACAACGTTGAACCGTTAATAGAGGTGAATCGTTTTCTTATCAAGGTGTACTACAAGTTGATTAGTATACGCGAGTAGCTAAGATAAGTCAGCATGTAGCTGTTTTTGTGAATCGTTACTAGATGATTCACAGTGCTATAAAACTTGCAAATTACTTTTTATCAAATGCAAAATGAGTAAGAAAGTATTGCTGCGTTTTCATTTACTAGTAAATTACTTGTTAATAAATTGTCAAACTTATGTTCACATTGTAGGATAGTGACATACTACGTAATAATTATTGAAAAAGGGATTGGAACAAGTTCCGTGTCCATTTTGTCGTTTGCATATATAACAAAGTACCTTAACGTCCCAAAATATTATAAATCAAACACGTTTAGTAGTGTTTAGAAATATTATTTAAATTAACAATCAATCTAATTATATCATGTAAATCTATTTAAATCTTCTTATAACAGAAAAAAGAACAAAACAAAACTTGTAGTTTCAATATTGTTTATGATGAGAGAGCAAAAGGCATGAAGTTGGGCCACTATTAACTTTGCTTTCATATACTACTTTAAATAGTTTGTGGATGTAGCTAGAGTGCAGAGTGGCGATATTGTGGTATGGGCATTAGTTGCTTTAATTAAAAGTGGATATATAATTGAAACTTTGAAAGTTATCAATATATACGTGTATCATTCGAATACGTTGTGATCAGCAACGAAACAAATGGATACATGATTTTGGTTGGGAGTTTACTTTAAAGGGTTAATACTCGCACCATTTTTTTTATACTTACATCATACTGTATAATACTGTAATGCATACTGTACAAAATAGTAATACACAATTATGATTTAGGTATAAAAAATGTTGTGAGTATCAATACCCTTATTTTAATATGGGTGATACTCACACCAAATTTTTTTATGCATGCATCACAATTTGTACATTACAGTATTGTATGGTACAAACTGTAATGCATCAATTGTGATACATACATAAAAAAATATGATGTGAATATCAATTCTCTTAAAGTTACATTGAACAAGTAGGTTTATGTAGTCTTGTGAGTCATCAAGTTATGAATTATAGGAAGTACTAATATTCACACATCACTAGCCACTAGGTGTAACTGTGTAACAAAGTAATAATGTAGAGGCATGCTAATAAATGAAGTAATAAATTAGTAATAGTTGCATGAAACTTAACCATGTCCTTTTGCTTCTAGCCAATAATTAAGAAAATAAATCATGACGTACATAAGATTTTGGGGTGATACATGTCTTAAGGGAAAAAAAAAAGGAAAATTCTCCAAATGCTCCAGTTGCCCAACTTTATTACTTCAAATGCCCTACTTTTTTTTCACTTCTCAAAATGTCCTATGGGCAACTCTCTCAACTGAATATTTGGGCAACTATCTTAAATACATGACATGTGTCCCATTTTGTGGGGCAACCTTGTACTTATCTAGTACAAGTGTACTAAAGTTTCAGTTGGGCAACTTTGACTTTTAATGTTGGGCAACTGACAATTTTTGTCTTTTAGCCAAAAAGTAATGCCTTTTTTGATTATTAAAAAGTACATAAATATTGGGCAACTGGGTCCCACACGGTTGTACTTTGGGCAACTTATGATGTATTAAGTGTTGAATGTATTGAAGGTATAAAAAAATTTTAAAAAAGGTATAAGTAGTTTAACCTTTATACCTTTATACATTTATACATTTATACACAGAAGATAAACTTCCTCAACACACTTCTTATTTGAAACACCACATCGCCACCACACAGTTCCTCAACACAATCTTCCTCAACACAATTCTCAGCAAGAGCGAACACAGTGTCCGATCACATCGGCAGTACATCGGCACGACACTGTCCGATCTAATGTCTATCAGAAAAACTTTTAGGGCTAGGGTAAGTAATTTTACGTATTTTCATCTATTGATTTATGGTTTTCTTAATTTATGTTTTCGCTAGTTTAGGGTTTCGATAATTTATGGTTTCGCTAATTTAGGGTTAACTTTAACGTAATTGTTCTTGGTTGATTTTGGGTTTCGATATTTTAGGGTTAACTTATTGGGTGATTAATTGTTTCTGTAAGATAACTGGTAACCTATTGGGTGATTAATTGTTCTTGTGGTTTTAGTGATTTGTTGCTACTTATTAAGTTTGACAAACCACTGTAAGATAAGTGGTAGTAAGTGAATAAAGCACTCTAATGATGGTGCAAACTTGTTGGTTTAACGAAACAAAATACACAGAAAATTAAATAGCGACACAACTAAATATAATCCGGGTGATCCCAAGTTTGAGAGTTGTTAGAGTCGTAACCATCGTCGTAAAGATACTCAGAGCAACCTTCAAATCTGCGCTCATCCTACTCTGCATACAATGCATTGAATTCTCTGTCCCGAGCAGCTTCCTCCATCTCTAACAACACTTCTTCATCTTGGAGCATAAGTCGCTCCCTTTCGGCTTCCATCTCTAACAGCACTTGTCTTTCTGCTATCTCCCATTCTTCTTCCTCCTTAATAGCAGCCTCCTTCATTTCTATTAAAAGTTGTTCTTCGTTAATTTGTTGGCCAAAGTCTTTTGTTCCGGAAACTGTTGGCCGAAGTCTTTTTGTTGCGGAAACAGTTCCGGAAATTGTTGGCTGAAGTCTTTTGTAGACATTTTTGATAGAATTTTGTAACCTATTTAGCAACACCAATTGAATTTAAATTCACACATATAAGGTGGGTAAGTTTGAAAATTTATTACCCTCAATATGTCAATAAATGTGGTGCAGGTGGAACCTCTCCCATATACTTGACATGGGCCCACATTGTAGTTACTTACCTAATTTATTGGGCAACGTTTGCTTATTTATTGCCAATGTGTGTTTCAGAAGGAAGGTTTGAAATGTATTTTGTATTTAGTACATGCAAGAGGCTGTGATGATAATTATCTTATTTGATATGCAAATGATATGATTTACCGTATGTTAGCATGGCAATTTTAATACATTATTTTGCAGCCACGGCGGTTATATCCTGATGTTTTTGTGTTTAACAAACCTTTTACAGATCTGAGCCTTGCTAATGCATATAAATAGAAACTCTTGATTGGTATACTCACATAGATGATTAACATCTTCTGGTCAATCATGTTTCATTGTGGCTGGCATCCTATGGCAACACATTATGTATATATGCTGTTAATTGGTAAGAGGCTGTGATGATAAGTATCTTATTAAATCATGCAAATGATGCGATATTCCGTTTCATGGCGCGGCAATTCTATACTATTGCAGCCATGACGGTTGTATCCTGATGTTATGTAATCTATTGATTTATACAGATCTGAGCCTCCGTATTATGTTACGAAACTAACACATGAAAGATCAAAGATGGATCTACGGCACCACCGTATTATATTACGAAACCCTTTTGAATATGGTGTCGTTCATCCATGTTTGATTATTCACTACTGTTTGCAGCCATGGCGGTTATATCTTAGATGGAGGCACGTTAATCAAATGCAGATAGTTTGTTTACTTACAATTCAGCTTTGTTGATTGAATGGCATGTCAGACCTGGGATAATTTATGTGAATCATAAATCAACCTAGATCTGACATGCTATTCAATCACCAAACCTGGATTGCACGTGAACAAACAAGTATATGGAGGAGTTTTAGACCAATGTCAAAGCCGACTGTTGCCCATGGGCCATTTAGGGAAGTTAATTTTTTCATATCTTGATATGATCACTTTATATTATCTTTATATTTTGTTACTGATGATGAGGGTAGAATGGTGGTTCAAAAGGGTTTAGCTTACTCTCAGAGTTCATAACTGTGTGGGTGTTTTTAGTGTGAAACTCTGTGTGTGTGTGTCAGAAAGAGAGGTCAGAAATGATAAGAAAAGAGATGTCAAGGTCATGGTAAGGATAGTGGTGGAATGGTGGCGAGAGATATGAAAGGGTTTGTGAGGGTGCCTCATTAACCCCATTTCATTCTGCACTATTCTAGCACTATCATTACAAACCCTTTCATCTCTCTTCTTATCATATCTGCTCTCTCTCTCTGACACACATATAGAGTTTGACACCAAAAATTACACACTAACATCACATACACAGTTATGAACTCTGAGAGGAAGCTAAACCCTTTTGCACCACCTTTCTAGCCTTAAATATTCAGCCCTCATCATCAGGTAACCGAAACAATAAATTGTCTTTTGCACCACCTTTCTAGACTGTTGATAGATTTTTATAAAAAATTAGTTTATATATGTAAAGGAGTTACTTAACAAAGAAGGAAAGGATATGATATACTTGTGGATTGAAAGTCAAGTTGAAAGTAAGAATGTGGCCATACGCAACTTCATACATTCAAATTGTCTTTGAATATCTAAATGATCACGATAGTGTGTAATGTTCATGACACGCCACACTTCATGATTATCCAACTGAAATGCTTTTCTAGAATCCACGAATTGTAGAAAGGACGTTGGTACTTTGAGCTTCCCCTCGAAAACCCATTCCTATGTCACTGTCATAGCAATGGGTTTTGACATGGCAATGGGATTTCGAGTGGAGGGTCAAAGTACTAACGTTTATCCACTTGTTTATAACATATTGACAATCAACTATGTTAACCAACTCCTTTACATAGGTAATTGTTTGAAGTAGTTGGTTTATTTTGGGACACATGTGTGTATTTGTGATATGCAAGAGGCTGTGATGACAGATTATCTTATATTATACGCAAATGATGTGATTTACCGTATGTTGGCATGTTACATCCTGATGTTCTGGTGTTTATCCAACTTTTTTACAGATCTGAGCCTTGTTAATGCATATTACATTGCACACTCGCTTTGGAAGTTTATATGAGTCTGATATACTTCTTATATACTATTGCTAGGTTTTTAAAAGTTTAAATAGTTGTGTATTATTGGGCCATTGTTTATTTGGTGTGAGTATGATAGTAATGTTTCATTTATTAAATATGATCGTAGTATCAGGAAGTCAGTATACGTTTTTTTATTGATTGTAGTTTTCGTATGATACTTGTTAATTATTGTTAACTGTTTTTTATGTTTTTTTTTATTTGTTAGGAATACGAAGCCAATGTCATTGTAAGGAGCAAATTGAAATACTTTCCAATAATTAAAGAAAAGCTGAATCATACTAGAAAGAAATTGTTTAGGACAACCTGCTTTGGAGGGTGGCTGGATATGTTCTTCTTTGACCATGAACCACATATGTTAGATTATGTTTTACAAAAACAGGGTTTCGTGGATAAAACAAGCTATGACATGCCCCTTATATATACTGTTGATGGTCGTTGTCTACATTTTGGTCGACCGGAGTTTTCTCTTATAACAGGCTTTTGTTTTGGGACAGCAAGTTTTGATTTATATAGTTCAGGGGATTTAACATTTAAGTTGAGGGTATTTCCAAAAAAATTAGGGGTAAAACTTTCCAACTTAGATCTTGTTGGTGTTATTGAGGATGAAGAGTTGTTCGGTAAATTAACTGATGAAGACGCAGTCCGTGTGTGTCTATTGTTATCGTTAGAGGTTATTTTTATGGGTCGCTTATTGGTTGAAGAGGTGGATGATTCACTCCTTCGTTTGGTCGAAGACCTAGAAGCATGGAATTCCTTTCCATGGGGGGAGCACATTTGGAGGCACTTGTACGACCAGATACTAGACGTTGTATCAAACCACAAGTGGGAACACCTAAAGGGTCTGGAAAGAGACCGGAAGTATGTTCCCACATACACGGTTGCTGGATTTGTTTGGGCATTCAAGGTTAATCCTATTTATATTATCTTTTCTTAGTATTATTATTGAACCCAATGTATGAGAGTAATGCATCTTTATTATTGTAGATATGGATTCTTGAGTCGTTTGAAAGAAGCAGTCGTTGGTGGAATAAAGTCCCGGATGTCATACCAAGGGCAGTAGCGTGGTCAAGGAAAGTAATGTTTACAAGATCGCATTATGGATTGCTATTTGCCAAGGTAAAACACATGCATTAGACGAGCACCAGTCGGACTGGTATATGCAATTTAATTTCCTTGTTGTTGATGATGTTATTTAGGACTCGAAGATAATTTATGATCTTAAACCAACATTAGACGAGCACCAGTCGGAGTGGTATAGTCAATTTACGGAATTTTACCTGCACTACATACCAAGGACTCTTCCAACAAAATTACCGCATGATTACGATGTATATCTACAGAAGTTGGCTGCTGCACGGAAACGTGGTAGGACAGAAAAAAAATATTTACCGATTGTGTCTAGGGTACAGACCAGTAGTCTTCTTACAGAAATCAGCCTCAAGGATTGTGTCATTCAAGAGTTGAATTCTCGTGTTTTCAAACTCGAGGCTATTATTCAGGTAATTTGCTAGTCAACGTTAAATAATAATTATACGTTTATATTAGAATTATTCTTAAGGATAATACCCTTTATTACTTTGTAGGTCCTTGCAAGTGAAAGAACTTGCGGATTTCGGGTACGCCAGTTCATCCAAGTATTATCTTTATTTCTTTGAAAGAACTATCCGTTTTTTTTACAATGCACTTTATTTCGCTTACAGGATAAATTGGACTTTACTGCATCCTTTTCCCACCTCAGCTATGAGTTTCGAGAGCAAGTAAATCGTGAATTCCACGAATTGGTTGACTCTCTTATTTCTAGCATTCGTTCAGAGCCGGCAGATTGTGATGATGAGGATGATGTAGTTCTGGTAATGTGATATCCAAATGTACACTTTTGCCATACTGTATTAAATGTATTTTAAATGCATCACCTGTTACTCAGGAGTATCTGTTGGAAGAGGAATTAAGGTTGAGGAAAGAAGAGGAAGAACGGTGGAGGATGGAAGAACAAAAGATGATGGAAAAGGATTTTCTAATGGCTATGATAGAGGAGAAGAATCGCAGGTTGCAAAAGGCAAAGTTGTTGAAGATTGAGAAGGAAAAGAAAAAGAGGTCTATAGCTTTCTATAATTCAGACCATTGGAAAAGAGCCAAGGCAGACATAACACCTGACATGAGGAGTAAAAAAGATGGCGCTGAGTCGTCGTATTACTGGTCAAAAAGATTTGTGGAATCTGAAAATAATCGAACACATGGGTGCCGGGATCCAGATATGACTGCACAGTTAAAAAATGTTAAACCTTGGGTTGAGGTATTAAAAACAACTTTTAATATATATTTTTTTTAAAACTGTTTTTAATTTACGTGTGTGTAGGTTCTTTCCCGAAGGAACAAGGCTATCGACAAAGTACATCTTACTGATGAGTACGACGAATTTCTTGGAAAGCAGGGGCCCCTTCGATGTATGTTTCCTTGGTCCAAAGAAGTTCGTGTGGATCGGAGATTTTGGGAATCCTTAGTGTGTTTAGACCCTCCTAAGAAAGGTTGGCTTATGGACGAGGTAACAGTCACACATATCTTTCACCTCGATGGTATATTCATTTGATATTGTTGCTTTTATACCCTAATCAATTTTTATTGTTGCTTTATAGCACATAGAGTTGTGGGTGGAATACATGTTGCATTTCAGACCCGATGGCGCTGATTGGGCTATGGTAACTGCATACTTTGTTCAGCTGCTATTACAAGACTCCATCCCCATTTGGTATGTTAATGGGGAAAAATACAAACACCAATGGGCTGATGTTGAACAGGTAATAGTTGTGTTCATGGCTTTATACATATATTGTTATGTGTTTTGTAAAACTGGCCTTTTGTGTTATACGGCAGGTTTATATGCCTATCAATGAAAAGGAAAAACATTGGTTTCTGGCTCGATTCCACATTAGGACGGGGGTTGTAACATTTTACGACAGTGGCTATAAGCCTGAAGCTGAGTGGCGTCCTTGGTACAAGAAGATGCGTGCATGTTTACAGGTACCATTGCTTATAAGTTCTTAATTGATAAATGTTTGTCAATACAACAAAGTTAACAAACTAGTTATTGACTAACAAACTAGTTATTGACTAAGTTGCCTATCAGACTTTAAAAAGGAACAACATTTTTGTAACTAGTAGTTACAAACAAACTAGTTCTTCACTAAGTTGCCCATGCGTCATAGTTGCCCAACTATAATTAATTATGTAACATACACTTTCAAGTGTTTATGAACCATTCCCTTGTACTTGATCATTAATTTGATGGTAGTATTAAGCACAAGTCAACTCTTTAAACTGGAACTTAACTGTTTAGCCATTTAATACATGTACTATTTCTTAAATGCATATCTTATGGGTTGGTCCCTAGATATGAATGCTCTAATTGTTCTATTTATAATACTCTTACAGTTTAATAGTTGCCCATCTTATTTCTTGTGAAACTTGCCCATCTTAACTGATCTCACAGTTGCCCAAAAAAATTTCACGATGTCTGACAACATTCCACTTGAAGTTCAAATGGACATAGTTAATAGGCTCTCAGTAAGGTGTGCGGCTCAATGCCGCAGTGTCTGCAAGGCTTGGAAGTCTTGCATAGACAACATGCATTTCACCGTCCGTTTTGGTGTTCGAATCACTCCACCAGTTTCATACGTTTTGATGTACAAGCAGAGGTTTAAAGGTTACGTGGGTTTGGTAAATCAACATTTTGACTTGCACCCTCTCTCCTCAAACATTTCATTTTCTGACGTCAAACCAATTGGCTGGTCACATGGAGTTTGGGGTTTTACCTATGGACCAATTGTCCGTGATACCATGGCGGTCGTTTGGAACCCTTCCATCAACCGATCAGTCGCCACGTTTGTCCCCTATGTTTTGACATCACAGGAGTATGAAAAACGTTTTATCGCTTTTGGGATTCGTCCTGACAATTTTGATCCGACCTTCCTCAAAATTTCATACCCATTCAATCAAACACAGCCATGCACTGTTTTAATTTTCACCTTCTCCTCTAAACAATGGACGGTGTTAGATCAGCATTGCTTGCTTCCGAACACAATCAGAATCAAAAAAGCAAGTCAAGCTAATGTTGGGGGTCACATCTATTGGTGTGGTTATCAACGGTTGTATGCTAACGATGGTAGCACATTCCACAGCTATTTGATTGTGTCTTTTGACTTGCTCACTAACCGTTTCCAAGTCCTGGACATACCTGCTGAATTAATAGGCAACCTTCTTTTACCGTTCTATGTTTCAAACATACGAGACAGTCTGGTCGTTTCGGGAAACATTCAAGGGGATGTCAGTTCTGTTTTCTCTATATGGGTTTTATTGGTTAGGGGTGGTAGGATTGCATCTGCTACACAGCTTCTTAGCATTACCACCCCAATAGCACTCAAATTAATCGGTTTTGATGACAACGACGACCCTGTAATTGAAATTGGAAACCAGGAAGGATTTAACGCAACCATTGTACTATACAAGCTTGCTACTGGGAACTTCCAGCACTTGGGCATCGAGGGGGATGTTGGGTCCTTTATGTTCAAACTGTTACGTGAATCACTTATTTTGCAGACTCATCGTGATATGGCGGTTTATTAGGATGCCTTGTTTCATTGTAGTTTGGTGTAGTTTATGTTTTTAGTGTTTGCCGTAGCTTCAGTGTGTCAGATGCAAACATTTAAGTTGTTATGTATTGTGCTAAGTTGGTATGTAAAATAACAAAATATGTATGGATGTATAAATTTAAGTTGTTATGTATTGTGTTAAGTTGGTATGTAAAATAACAAAATATGTTTGGATGTATATACAGGCTAGACTACCAATTGTTCTAGACAAAGCCAGTGTCTTCCATAAGAAAGGTATAAATCCGACAACATATGCAATTACCTTCAAGAATGCACCCAACGTTCCAGATCAGGGGACTCTGTTTGGTGATTGTGGTATCTGGGTATGCATATTCTTATACAGACTGTCACATGGGAAGTCATTAGCCGTCGATAACCCTGTACAGGCTGCCCTTGCATATCGTGAGCATATGTCTAATTTTTTTTGTAAACACAGAGTATGTGTTTGGTAGACATGTTGTTGTCAATGTTGGTTGTAATTGTAACTGTTTGTAACAAGGGATGAATTTTGTATTAGGGTATGTAGTAGCTAAACTGATGTATCAACTACTTTAATTAATGTGAACCCCAAACAGGGATGTATTATTTTGTTAATATCGTTGTCATTAAAAGTGTTCGCATCGTTGGGTTTTTTTGTATCGAGCTCTATTTAAAGAATGTATCGGAGGGAATGGTTCTCATTTCGGCAGATAAGTGCCCTTTTCATGGTGGCCTTTTATTACAACTTATTAATTTTCTTTTAAAGTTATTTTTAAATAATGAAAAGCTTTTTCATTTTTCTGTATGTTGCTGTATCCCCTACCTGTTCAGAAGAAACAACTGCTGCAAAGTTAAAGAATGTACTCGATGAAAATCTTCTCATTTTGCAAGATAAGTGCCCTTTTCATGGATGTATTATTTAGGTTAACTACTTACTAATTTTCTTGTTAACATATTTTTAAATGAAATATTCATCAGTGCATTGATCCTTCTACCTGTGGTTTCAAGAATGCTTATATCCGTGGTTCTACTGACACTGGAGAGGAAACCACGGCTAGTGGAGCAAAACCACGGCTAGTTCAGAAGAAACCACGTCTAGTTGACAAGAAACCACGGCTAGTTGACAAGAAACCACGGCTACTTCAGAAGAAACCACGGCTACTTCAGAAGAAACCACGGATAGTGCAGAAGAAACCACGGCTAGTTCAGAACAATAGTTAAAACAAACCACTGCAACTAGTACTTGTGAGGTAATTCAATCCAACAATAGTTAAAATGCACACACTGTTATGGTAACCACAATTAAACCACAATTTAAAATTAAAGTGCGAGTGAAAAAAAAAATGTAATTCATACAAATTTAACAACCCATTTTATTCAATTCAATATCTTACAATCGCATTTCATGGGCCAAACACAACCACTATAAGAACACTCATAATAAGATAACGGACACATACTACTGCAAAAACACCAAACAACATAGAACACAATGAAAACACACACAATTAGAGATCCATCAAGCCCCTGAGTTTCTCGATAAAGATGCCATGGTTCGCAGCATGGTCACAAGATTTACTATTTCTGAACAAACATCCAAAAGAGGACAAATTCTAGCTGGTTTTGCCCTGGTCTTTTGCATTGACTAACCTTTCACAATTATTTACCATGAGAAAATACAAATACTTGGTTAATACAAACACAACGTTTTATTCATGACAAAACAAAATACAAATACTTGTTTAAAACTACACAACCATGTGCAGCAGTGTTTAACTTTAAGCATACAATTTCATTAGTTAAATAAAGAGAACATTGTACTAGTAATTATCCATGTTATTGAAATCATCCAAGTGATATGTATTTGATGATTCAGGGAGTGAGTTTAGGTTAATGCCAGAATTATCTACGTAACCCTCCCAACCGCTGTTACTTGCTTCACCAGCCCAACGTACGGCATCCCAATCTAGGTAAATTCTCCCATTTTGAAAATACTCGTCGTCCGCTTGCGATTGTGGGTCATCTTTCAACTGAAAATGAGTACCTGACGTACGTTTACCCGTTCCTTGTTCAGGTGCCATCTCTTGCATAACTTCTTTACCATTGTCTGTCCTGCTGTTTGTTTTTTTCTGACAACAAATATAACCTATCTTGTCAGAATACTAAAAAACATTATTAGATGCCCATTTTGAATGAACTATCTAGGTTACCTGTTTTCTGCGCAATGGTTCCATGCAATCTGCACGGGTATGCCCTACGGTACCACACCTCCCACATTTTCTAACTTTTGGCTCCTCATTTTTTGATGGGAAGCGATCTTTGTTTTTAGGTCTTCCTGCCTGCCTCTTATCCATCAACGGCGGTTTAACCTTTGGCAAGTTACCCGGATCATGCCATTCTGACTCTATTTCCAAAGGATACACCATTTCATGATATGTGCCTTTGAGTGCAGTTTTTGTAAACCATGTTTCCGCCCATTTGTTACAGTTAGTCAATTTTTCTTCTCTACACACGGCACACACATGACCACATGGTAGTCCCGAAAGTTGCCATTTCCTGCACGTTATTCGTAATCAAAAACCGTACACGAATAAACAACATTTACCGTAATTGACAACCTGTATATTGCAGGTACCTGCAACTGCATTCATTCTTTACGAAATCAACAATATGACTATGACGATTGTCTATAACTTGGTACACAGCACACATGGCAATGCCTCTTACTTCCCAATTATCACTCTTCCACATTCTCTACTCAACCTTCCTAGATGCCCACTTTGTAAGTTCAAATTCCGGTGCGTCTGCAAAATAAGCGTACATCATGTAACATTTATCGAACAAGTAAATGTGAGACGGCGAATATATATACCGTAGTATTTTTCGCGACGTTCGAAATACCAATCTTGTAGAAGACGTCTATAGTACTCCAAGAGCATAGTTATAGGTACCTTTCGGACGTGCCTTGTTAATGAATTTATTGACTCTGCACTGTTTGACGTCAAATAATTGTATCTTTTTCCACTGCAATATGCTCTTGACCACTTTTCGTACCCGGAGTTTTCAAGTTTTTTGACGGCTTCTGATTTTTTGGAACGAAGCTCTGAAATTGCATTATCAAAATCTTCAGTCGTATAGCATTTGCACACCTTCCAGTACAAAGCCTTATGCTTTTTACGGGTGATATTGCAATTCATCATCAAGTGATGACAACAATAACCATGAAAGCAATTTGGAAACACTGTGTCACACGCTTTTGTTATTGAATGATGCCTGTCTGAAATAATCGCCAGATTAGGCACTTCACCAATGCATTCTTTCAACCACCCCAAAAACAATGTCCAGGCTTCAGCGGTCTCACCCTGTGCGACCCTGGTAGCGATTGGAATAATCTGATTATTTCCGTCCATACCAACAGCAAGCATGTTGGTTCCGAGATACTTCCATTTCAGATGCGCAGCATCAATTATAATCAATGGCCGCATGAAGGCTATAAAACTCCGAATCTAGTATCGTTAAGTATGTATTAGTGATTAGTATACGTTAAAGCTTAATAAGATGTGTGTATAAGAATAATAATAGTAAAAATACTAATACTAACAATTAATATAAATGTGTCCGAAACTTACCGCAAAACCAAATGCTACAAAAACCATCTTAAATCTTCCAGCTTCGTCTGTATCGATGTGTGTTACAGTCCCCTCGTTTTTTAGCTTTAGGTTATGACAATATAAAGCTAACTGCTCAAACGATTGTTCATGTTTACCGTTCAACACCTCAAGAGCCAAATTCCTACCCCCCCCCCAAGCTCGTTTGTAAGAAACGTTTACTTTCCATTCAAGACTAAGATCTCGTTGTATGTCCTTTCCAGTATATACCCTCCGAGTATCTTTCAATTTATCGATTAGCAACTGACTAAGTAATTTCATTGTCGCATTACGATGATTAGGATGTAATTCAGCTTTTGAACATGTGTGGACATTGTTGATGCTAGAAACAAAGAATGTGCTATCCATTTTTTTTACGGGTGTATATGTTCCATGAGCAGCCTTCATTTATACATTTCATGCTGTACCTCGTGGGTTCAGATTTAATAACTTTGTATTCAAAGCGCTCAAGTAATGATTTCTTTCCAATAGTAAACATGCATTCTGCTTTATTATAAAATTCTTTATGTTTAAAAAAAAAGGTATCGGTTTTTTGGGAATCGATGTTTTTTAATTCTGGTTGTGGTGCAGTTGGTGGCATGGGCATATTTTTAAAAGAGTCTCTTTGCGACGGAGGAAGTGAATAATCAGGTTGGTGAAAAAAGGTATCCTCGACCTTTGGTGTGTCATGGTAACTATCATTGTGAAGCAGCGGAAAATTCAGGTCTAATGATAAATGATTAGAAGCCGAAGATGATTTTACCTATGAAGGTGGCGGTTCTTTTGTTGAAATTAGCAGAGCTTGAGTTTGCTCATTCTTACAACATAGTTCACGAATGAAGTATTGGACGTCTTCATCATCAACCACGTCCAATTCCATGGAACCATCTTTGTAAGATAACCTGACTCTATCATTTGGTGTCTCTTTGACAGCGTGAACCTTTTTCTTCACATACGCAACTAGTTTATTGAAAGTGATATTTTTAGGTAGTTTCACTCCATGTTTAGATGAAGGATGCACTAAATAAACCTTAAACGTAGAATTTTCATCGTAATCCATGGTTGTGTTTTGAACAAACTTAGGTGGAAAAAATTGTTGGACATTACAGTAAAGTCTTTTTAGTAAGCCAAGTGCAAACTACCAGCCCTTTGTACTTGTGTATTTACTTAGGTTGCCCAACAATGTAAACTCTCTAAGGTTGCCCAAAATTATTGTATCAACATTGATACACTTTAATGAGTGTATTAAGTATAAACCACCCATTTGTGATTGTTTATTATAAATGTTGTACTTGTGCCAACTACCTAAGATTTACTAAGATACACATTTATTTGTGTTATGTGACAAATTTATTAACTTTCCTAAACTTGCCAATTGCCCACTGGATGAAACTAGTAACTTATCCCAACTACATATACATTGTAATAAGTAATACCAATTTCAAAGTTGTAGTAATGTCTAACGGTAAAAATTCATTACTATTGTGACTTTATGCTATAACTAGTTTTACTAATATATTTAGGATTCTTACTTTTGTTTTTCATAATTAACAGGGATTGTGCGTAAGCGTTTGTCTTTTGAAGTGGAACGACCATGTGATGACGTGATTCATGAAATATATAGCAAACAGCTTAACAAAAGATGTAAGAAGGATGTAGCTGAAAAAGGTGTGTTGGCGGTCAAGGAAATAGGTGACAATAATAAAGATGAGCACAAAAATATAAATGGAAATGTTGATGGTGAGAAGTCGCTTACTAAGAAGCATGAAGATGAAGCAATAATGGAACAACAAGCCAAACAAGATAGGGCTGAAAGAGAAATGGAAGAGTGAATGCTGCAAGACCGGGAACAGGAGGATCTGTTCTGTAACATAGAATAAGGTCACCTTGGACAGTCAAAATGAAGGATTGATTTAGTAGAATTTAGTTAAAGTTAGATTAACAGCCTGCACACTTATGCATGTTTGTTTCCTAAACTTAATCTTAGTTTAAGAAAACATGTAATTCAGTTATTTAAAGTTCATATATTTCACTTTCCAGACTTGCATGTTTGTTTCCAGGCTTATATTGTTGGGAATTACGGGAAACTACTGAATCTGCTGAAGAGAAGAAATTGAAGTCAAATTGTTCATTCATTCATTCAAGAAACAGTTTACAGCTTACAGCTTACAAAATGCAATCAACTTCAAATGCCACTACAAGAAAAGAGCTATACAAGATATACTAATCCTAATCTAGTACATCTGTTCCAACATCTAAGAGGCTGTTGGATATGCATGATCGCTCACATCCTTCACACTAGATGCTGGATATGCGTTCGTGAAGTCTTGCATAACCACCCATTCCTTCTTTATCGATGGCTGGATATGCATGACTACTAGGACGAGGAAGCTTAGGATCAAAATGGGAAGGATGGATTGATGAAAATAATGATGATGAAGAAAAATAAAGTGTCCTTTATGCTTCATCTGCTGATTTCACCAAAAAGCAATCCATTCTCCTTCACCAAGCTCTTCCTCTATACGAAGTGTGAAGATGCACCAAAACATGGCGCATGTAGAGCAAGTACCACCTCCCTTTCGGCACGAGGCCTTTGTTGAGGTTGAGGTGCTGGAGGTTGGGAGTAAGAAGGTATCTCAGCAGTGAGTTCCTCTGTGTTATCAGAAGAATCACTTGGATCCACTACACCATCATCTTCAGAAGAAGAGAGAAATGGGGATGTCAAAGGGCGAGGGTCATGTGGAGGTGTCCAGAACTGGAGAAAATTACTGGATGATGAGGATGATGGAGAAGAGGTTGGATTTACAACCTCTGGTGAAGTATTCATGGTCAATATTTGTTGATTGTGTTTGTGATGAAACTAGGGTTCATAATGGTAATTGGGGGTAAAATGGTGTGAGAGAAGTATGCATTGGGATGATTTTATAGACGGGTTCAAGGTTTAATGTAAGTTAATGCGAGTTGTTGGCACAGTAATTCTAGAATCTTACCGAAGATATCCAAGTCTTGGGTTGGTTTCTACTGAAGTGTATAACTTCAGCAGATTGGATATCTGTTTCTGCTGAAGTGTTAAAATTGCGTGAGGTCAGAGAAGCTGTACACGTAAGCAAGGGTCAACCAAAACTACCAATACTTTTGACTATTTCTATACACCTTCTACCCAACACTCTCTCTCACTTCCACTTCAAAATATCCCACTTCCCTCTTCTAATACAAACAAAACACTCAAAGATACAAGAATCATAACCCTAAAATATCAATTCATCAAATGGCTCTTCAATTCAAGAAGGATCACAACAAAGTTGCGTTCTTGGGAAATGCAAAAGGTGATGAGCTGTATGTGCCTATGGTGGAGTTCTTGAAAAGAACAAAGATTCACTATGCCCTAACGCATTCTCCCAATGCAATTTATGAAACGTTGGTCAAACAATTTTGGGCTTCTGCTTCCACACGGAGTGAAAAGGAGATTACGGCCATGATTGACGGAACAGAGTATGTAGTGACAGAGGAGCTGATAAGGACGAAGCTTCGCTTGGATGATGCTGATGGGGTATTTCACTCCAGTACTGAGGATATACTCACAGGGCTGAGAGCTATTGGGTATCAAGGTACTAGGACTGACATATGGTTGAAGAAGCACTTTTGCCCCAAGTGGAGGTTCTTGGTTCACACGTTGCTTCAGTGCTTTAGCAACAAATCTGGAGCATGGGATCAATTCTCTTCACATTTGGCATACGGTATTATGTGTCTTTCACAAGGGTTAACTTATAATTTTTCTAAAATTATTTTTGATAATTTGGTTGAAAATATCAATAGGAAACAACATAAGTTTTTAATGTACCCTAGATTCTTACAAGTAATTATAGACACATCTACCCAAACCCAAGCCTTATATGCAGTAGGAGCTCTTACAGCCAAACTCTTTGCCTCTATGAGAACTAACTTTGAGGGGGCACATTATCCATTGACAGAGGCTATGTTGCCTCAAGACAATATGGCTGCTGTTGAGGAGAATGTTGCTAACATTGATGAGGGCCCCTCCTTTTCTGCTGAAGCTTCTCATGTTGCACAAGACCAGCCTCCACCAACACCGACTCTGGCACATTGTCCTAGTCCACCACAAGCACAAGATCCTCTTGATGATTTTGAGTCTGACCTAAACAGAATGACCACACCTAGTCCTCCAAGGATACCTATTGATGAGGTACCTCCTCAGTTTGATCATGACCATGTTTCTACTGAAAGGTCCAATGAAGCTCCCATTACCACAGACCAATCTGCTGGTGGAGCCGAGGACCCTATTACTCTCTCATCTGTCTATGCTCTTGTTAACAGGTATGCAGATGAGGTATCTAGTCTGAAAAAGGAGCTTGCAGAGACCAAGTCTTCTCTTGGTAGTAAGATTGACGAACTGCAAGATAAAGTTAAGGAATTAGAGGACAAACTAGAAAAGACCAACAAAAGGAAGCTTGTGGTTTCTTCTGAAGAGGAAGAGGAAGAACATCGTTATGAGTCTCTTGAAATATTAGCTGATGTATCTCTCAATAATCCTTCATCAGCAGTTGCAGAATCTCTAAAGAAGAAGGAGCCTGTTCTTTATCAAAGGAGAAAGAGATCGTACTTGAATAAAGCATCTACTGAAGTCTCCAAGGATCCAGAGCTTGTCAAAGCTGCATCTGCTGATACCCCAATGGAGGATGTTGCAACTAAACTTGGTCAATCTTCAGTCATACAAAGACCATCACTGTCCTCTACTGCTGAAGTACACTCACAACATGTTTCTTCTGAAGAAGACTTGGGTGCTTCTACTGAAATTCCTGTTATCAATATTGCTGATGATGATTGTGCTAAGGAGCCTCCATCTCACACTTCCTACTTCAAAAGGATTGCTGGGAATGAAGTTGCACCAAAGACCAAAAGACCAAAGTTTGTTGAGATAGTGGATAATTTTGATGATATTCCACCAAAGAAGATCTCCCAGCTGGTTACATCTGAAGAAATTCCTCAAGCCACTCCTTCATCTGACAAGGTGCCTTCTGCTGAACCATCTTTGGTTTCTGCTGAAGCTCCTACAGAATTTGCTAGCTCATCTGACAAGGCTCCATCTGCTGAACCAGTCGCCATTTCTTCTGAAGCACCTATTGTACCAGCTCCCACTCCTACTGTCGCATCTGTTGGCTTAGAAGATGATGAACCATCTTTAGGTATCTATAAGACTGGTAGGAGAAAGAAGAGGATGGCCAAAGTAACTCCCTTGGATCTTGAGGCTGATGAGTCAACCTTTATCAAAGAAGGGTCTTCATCTGATTTTCCTGATGGAGATCAAAATGTGCTGGTCAATTGGACATTGATAAACAAAGAACTGAATGTCATGCATCGAATGGATAAATCTTCAATGGAGTTCACCTTTTTGAAGGAAATACTCCATTTGGTAGACAGGGCAGACTTGCTTTCTCTGTACACTCTTGTCACCTCCCATTACTGCAACAATGCACCACAAGGTTCTGGGATGTTCTTATTAGGAGATCTTCATGTCCTGTTTAGCTCTCAATCTCCTAATGATAAAGGACACTTAATCTGGCAGAACTCACATTTATGGCAGGTTGAGTCCTGGAGATTCTATCCTCTGCCTCGTGTGCATCTAGTTGAGACGAAGGGTGGAATCACAGTCTGCATGTTCGCTGAGAGAATTTATCCATTGTCCAAAAGACTTATGGAGAAGATGCTGACTAACAAGCTGGAAATTCCTCCAAATCCAGTGGGGAATGAAATACCACAAGCTGAACAACTGGTTAGACTGATTAAGACTCAGCTCCTTCAAGAACAAGCTGCATCATCGTGTTCTTAGTTATTATAGCTTGTATTTACATTCCGCTAAAGAATACGAGTTGTAGAGATTTTCTATTAGTTTGCTTGTATTTACATCATCGTGTTCTTAGTTATTATAGCTTGTATTATAGCTTGTATTTACATTAGACGTTCAACGGATGAGTCGATATGTTATGGTTACACATTAGACGTTCAACGGATGAGTCGATATGTTGTGATTACACATTAGATGTTCAACGGATGAGTCGATATGTTATGGTTACACATTAGACGTTCAACATATATATTTGGAAATTATTCATTAATTTATAAAACTGCATCAACTTATGCAGTGCTGTTTACTTTCCATTCATACAATCATCTAATAAGTACATCAAAGAGTTATCCAGTAAGGACTACTATCAAATGGGTATAAGGTGTTAGTTGTTGTGTAGTAAATGAAGTCATTGACTATTTGTCTTGTTGTTTAGCACTTACTATAAGTGGGTAGATGGTTGTGGGCATTCCTAAGCACTGCTGTTTGTGGGAAAACCACAGCAAGTGCAATTTTTTTGGGCAACCCACGGGTAGGATGTTTCTAACCACCCCTGTGTGTGGGCAACTCAAGGGGCTGTTATGTAACATGTTGATCTATTAGTATATAATCCCCAAATCACTGCGCTATCAAATTATTCATCTTTAAAAACTTGAAATTGGCGCTCTACACAAACCCTAACAACTCCAAAACTGATAATTAAACGTGTTTTACATCCAAATGACACAAATGCCGAAAGAATATTCCACCACACACAACGTCGTTGCATACCTAACCGAGAACAATCATACTGAAGGGTTCCATGAGATGATTGCTTTTCTCAAACACACACCAATTCACTATGCAATAAGTGTACAACCTATCATTGTTCAAGACTACATTCATCAATTTTGGTTGAAGGCAAAAATTCAAGAACGAGATGGAGCCGAGGTTATTAGGAGTCTTGTTGATAAGAACGAGATAATAGTCAAAGAGGATGTGATTAGGGATGTTTTGAAGCTGGATGATGCTGATGGGGTTGTCAATTTGTCTGATGATGATATTTTTCAGGGGTTGCAAAGATTGGGTTATGAGAAAAATGTGGAAAGAATTAAGTATCATAAAGGTATGTTCTCACCCCAATGGAAGTTTTTAATACATACTTTGCTTCTGTGTCTAAGCAATAAGACCACTGGGTTTGATGAGTTTCCATCAAAAATAGCAACTGCTGTCATATGTTTATCACAGGGGAGGGTGTTTAACTGGTCTAGGTTGA
Organism: Chrysanthemum seticuspe; assembly: GCA_019973895.1. NCBI lineage: Eukaryota > Viridiplantae > Streptophyta > Magnoliopsida > Asterales > Asteraceae > Chrysanthemum > Chrysanthemum seticuspe. Next base: position 142,879,223 of record BPTQ01000008.1, read on the forward strand.
TCTTTGAGGGGTTAATAAAGAACATTAAAGAAAAGGGTAAATACTACTTATATCCTAGGTTTGTTCAATTAATAGTCGAGAAACAGATCACGGCACCCATTCATCATAAAAGGGAGTATGAGGTACATCATATGTCTCCTAGGGTGTTTACACACTTGAGAAAAAAAAATGACAAGTTCTCAGGAAAGATTACACCTTTATTCCATAATATGCTTAACCTGCCAGACATTCCTGAAAATGAGGAGGTGCTTGAATCCCAACCCAACCAAAGCAATGATGCTCAACCCACTCCGACAACGTCTGAACATACTGCTAAACCAACAGGATCCACTGCTAAACCATTACCTTTACCTGAATCACAAAACACCCAAACCAATGATGCTGCTCCCACTGCTACCACTGAACCTCAACCCAATGCCACCGTATCAGATCCCACGGGTGAGAATATTATAGAAGTAGTTAATGAATTGAAGGCTAAATGTACACAAATGGAAAATACAATAAGAAGGTTGAAGCACAGGGTTTATGTGTTGGAGAGAGTAAGAAGACCAAGGTTTGGTGCATCTAATAGAGTAATGAATATGACTAAGAAAGGCAGGTCCTCAAAGGGGAGGAGGTAAACATGGATGTTGATATGGATTTCGATAGTGGATATCATGTGCGTCAAGTGGGGCACGAAACAACCACTCCGATTGAAGGTGAATCCCCTGGTATTACAAATGAAATCACTGATGCGACCTTAATGACAACCACGGTCACACAAACACCCAAGGAAGTTGAAAAAGAGGTTGCCGGTACATTGATGAAGTTATGTAAAAGCTTACCGAGTCGGACTGGATCGGGTACTGTACATTTTCCTATTATACTTAGACCCACTGGTCCTAAACCCTTGGCTAAACCTTTGGCTAAAGGTTTGAAGGTTGGAAAAGCAGAATTGATAGAGGAAGGAAAAGAACAAATGGTAGAACCTTTTAATGTTGCAGTTCAAGATGAAGAGGAAGAAGTTGTGCATGCTGTATCTAGTGATGATACAAATGACAGCACTGCTGTAACCTCAGAGGTTATTTCATCAACAGTTACGTCAGATACACATATTGGTACTACAACCACTGATCGTACGATTATCACAACTGCTGTAACACCACCATCGCAGGAGAAGGAGGTTGCAGGTACGCTGCTGAACTTATGTAGAACCTTAGCAATTCCTGATTCTGTTATTGCACCTGTTCCCATTGTAATTGAACCTACTGGAAATAAACAATTGGCTAATACTTTGAAGAATGGGGAGCCAGTGAATAAAGTAGTAGATCAACGAGACATAGGAAAGGGTGAAGCTATTTCTGAACCTGAAGTAGATGAACTTCAATTTGATAGTAAGGAGGATCAGATTTCACATGATCATGAATTATCAATACAATTGGATGAAAATTTTAAGGCTGAATATCTAGCTTTAGAAAAAAAAAGAAAGAACAAGATGAAGCGACTATGAGAGTGATTGAACGATGGAACAAGGAACAAGCATTTGTTCAGGGTTCTGAAATGATAAAGTTGGAATGGAGTAATGAAGAATGGGCACTATTAGATGTTCCATCAAGGTCAAAGGTTCTTGCTGCGAGGGCGAGACAAATGCAGAAGGAGAGAAGTGTCGTACCATACAATAGTAAGAATAACAAACCTCCAACTAGGGCTCAAAGGAGAAATTTCATGATCTCAATTCTCAACAACGTAGAATTTTGCAAAGGCAAGGATTTGAAAAAAAGGACGGACGAAGAGATTGAAAAGCTGTATGAACATTGGTTAAGAATGAAAGATGATTTCATTCCTATGAATTCTGATAAAGAAGCTGATTGGATCAACAACGAACAAAAGCGAATGGCAGAAATTCGGTAGAATGTGTGTTCTAAGAAACAGAAATTGGATGAAGGGATGGAGAGGGAAGAAAGAATGGATTTGTATCTTAAGGTGAGTGATATACAAGAGCCGATTAATTGTACACCACTAAACGCAGGTCAACCAGTTAATGATTTGAAAATAATCACTGACAATGGTAGAGAAGTGATTGAAATAACAAGAGCAGATGGATGCAGAAGTAGATACGTAGATTTTGGAAGCTTGTTGTTCTTTCTATCAAAAGAGGATTTGGAACAGTTATGGAAAGTCATTGATTTTAGATATGGAAAGCATGGGCCAACTGGAGGATTAGCAAGGTTGGTGTGGAGATCAGTGAAAAACATGTGTCAACCTAATCCATCGGACAAATTCTGGAAACAATTTGAAGTAGTTGAATGGATGCTTTATGAGCATTCCAGAGTACATGCTGTACAATCTACTAAGGATAAGTTTTTCATGTTTATTGATAAAGCCTATCCATTGTCCAAAACTGTTGCCAGGAAAATGTTGGAAGCGACGCTTGATCCACAAGGAACCGTATCAACAAATCCAATGGTAGATCAATTGCTATTGAAGATTCAAAAGATTGCTGGTGTACAAGGTCCTTTGGCAATAAAACTCTCAAGGAAGGTTAAGTAGAATGGGTGGTGTATCGTGAAAGAATGTCTAAGTAGGATGGTGGGTCAAACCATGGATTGAATTATTGTTGGAACCACGGCAAGTATGAAGAAACCACGTTTATAATAACTGTTGAAACCATGGGTAGTTCAGAAGAAACCACGGCTAGTATGAAGAAACCACGGCTAGTTTAGAAAGAAACCACGGCTAGTTCAGATCAAAACCACGGCTAGTTGAAATCATACCACGGCAAGTATGATCAAAACCACGGCTATAAGGACTGTTGAAACCACGTCTAGTTGAGAAGATACGACGGCTAGTTTAGAATAAACCACGGCTAGTAGAAGATTGGAAGCTGCTTTAAATGTAATATCATAATTTATATGTAATCAGTTTTGAGTAGTGATCCTTAGAACTTAAACAAGCAATAATAATATCAACTAATAATATTTACAAACATTGACGAAACATTTTGGATATTTACAGATTTATCATTCCAATAGTTACTACATTTGATTATACATACACAAAGAATGACCGTTCCTTATGAGCTAACATCTTTATGTACCAATTATATACATACTTAGTCAATGAGTGTTGACGATACAACAACTTGTAATAAATATAGTCAATGACCAGCATACTGAATCTTGTATTTCCATAGGTACTCAAACATTCTTTCACGATAGGCAAGAGCTGTTTATGTAGGATCGTCAGACTCTAATGGCATGTTATGAGTCAGCCTATATAGGTTAATGCAAGACCATATCCCGCAGTCACCGTATTGACCTGTTTGTTTGGGGACGTCAACACATTTTTGAAAGCTAATCTGATAGGCGTTGATATCTATGCCTTTTGCTGCAAAGACTCCCGTTTCATCTAGTAATTTTGGCAGCCAATACTGAAATTTTGCAGGCATGGTATCCTTCCACCAAATACGTTTGTTTGTAAAGGCTGGAAACGAATCATACAATGTCAAAACACTCGTACTGATATGCAGCTCTCCTACCGCCCAGTGCTTGTCAGGTTCGTTTATTGGAAATAGTACCTACATCATTTATGACATCAGCATAACGCACCCGCTGAACATTTTCAGATACCTACGGCAATATGGAAAGAAATAAATACCTTTTCAACATTAGCCCAAGGCACCGGGTACTTTACACCATTTGCCCAATAGGTTCGTACCCAGTCATTAACTACTTGAGCTGTGAAAAAGGGACCCACCATAGCCCAGTCGGCATCTGATGGTCGGAAATGCCACAGCAAATCTACCCATATGTCAAGGTGCTGTTTACACAATTGGGCACATTATTAAAAACATGTGGGAATCACAAAGAAACATTTATGGTAGAATACTAACAACTGATTTTATACGCACCTCGTCCCTCAGCCATCCATCCTTGTTTGCACCCGTAGCCAATAAACAGTCCCAAAACCAGAGATCAGCATTAATGTCTTCATTGCCCCATGGGAAAATAAACCTAGTACCACTATTCTCTTTCAAAAATTTTTGAACAGAACATGGCACAGTTACCTTTTTGGTTTTTTTCTTCCCAGTCCCAGTTCTCGACAGATTCTAGATTATAACAAATTAACTCTTGTAGTTAATGTTTGTATTACAAAGTAAGAGACATATAAGTTGACATGGTCAAATACCTCCACAAACGGTTCCAATGTATCATCAAAATCTGGAGCGTTAGGAGGGGATGGGGTTTCTGTTAGCCTTAATTGTTTTATTAGAAGTGATGGTCATTCACGTTTAGGAACTTTGTATCGTGTGTTAGATATCGTGATAGAATAGTCAACGGGCTCGTGGATTGGGCTAAGCTAAATGGCTATAAGTTAAGATAAGCTAGCCTTATATCAAATCCAAGTCCAATCCAATCCCACGAAGCCCATATACGGCCCATGGCCAAGCCTTAGGGCGTCATCTCTCTTGTACTATAAATACCCCTCAAGTATGTCATTTGAGGGGTGTGCTTGAAAGTGTGCTTGAGTGTGTGTGTGTGTGTGTGTGTGTGTTTTTCCTTTGAAGCAATATAACATATTATTGTTTTCATCTTTCTTCTCTCTACCTCTCTAAACATACACGAATTCATATTCAAGTCACCAAGCTCTTAATCTTTCTTTTATACGCATAACAGTTGTGTATAACGTGTTCTTGTTTTATGGTAAAGGTTGTTATTGTGATAAGGTATTCGTGATAAAGGGGTATAACAATTGGTATCAGAGCGTAAGGGTATAACAATTGGTAAAGGTTGTTACACTGTCACAGCGTAAGGGACACTACAACAAAAGTGGCTTTTTAGGACCCTTTGTGTGGGACGGTATGATAATGGAGTCCTAAAAAACTGTTTAATAGGACATATGAGCGTTTAGGGTCCTTTTTAAATATTTGCTACTTAGGCGATGTCCTAAAAAGGTATATAATAGGATGGTGGATGATTTGGGGTCCTATTATCATATAAATTAATATGACACTTAAAATATGGATCCTAATAAATTACCTTTATAAGACGTTTATTCATTATGGTTGTATTATAATAAACCATAATAGGACACTTGAGTTTTGAGTCATAAGACATCAGTTAGTTAAAACGCTTATTCACAAAAAGTTTTATTATAGCAAAATTTAATAGGACCTTTGACACGTGGGTATTATAACGTTAACCTTTATAGGACGCTTATGTACAGTGGTTTTATAACATCATTTTTTTAAAACGATTATTTGCAAAAGTTTTATTATAACAAAACTTAATAGGACCCTTAAAGGATGCATATTAATTATGGTTTTATTACAATACACCATAATAGGACACTTGATATATAAGTCATAAAACATTAATTATTTAAAACGCTTATTCCCAAACGTATTATTAAAACATAACTTAATATGACAGTTGACACTTGGGTCCCATAGATTGATACACCATCATAAGACACTTGATATTTGAGTCATAAAACATCGGTTTTATGGAACACTTATTCGCAAACGTTTTTTTTATAAGAAAAGTGAATAGGACCCTTGACAATAGCGTCTTATAACGTTAACCTTTATATAACGCTTATTCATAATGGTTTGTTTATGATACACCAAAATATGGCACATCTTTTTAGAGTCGTAAAACATCCGCTTTTTATAACGCTTATTCAGTTTTATAGAATGCTTAATTGCAAAAGTTTTATTTGAACAAAAATTAACAGGACCCTTAACAACTGTGTCTTTTAACATTAACCTTTATAGTACGCTTATTTGTTGTGGTTTTATTATCCTACGCCATAATAGAACACTCCTTTATTTGAGTCATAAAACATCAGTTTTTTAGAACGCTTATTTACAAAAGTTTTATTTAAACATTAGTTAGTATGACACTTGATACTTGGGTATCAAAACTTGATACACCATAATAGGACACTTGTTATCTGTCTTTGTATTGTTATATGTCTCAATCTTTTGGAAGTTATGTATGGGTTATCTGTCTTTGTATTGTCCTTATCTATCAATGATAATGGTTAATTTGGTGCATTATTGCTGTACTATACTAAGCCAGAATTGCACTCACAAAATAAACTAGGCTTGATTAAAAAACAAAAATGACTGAGTGCAGGGCATCTCAGTCCTAATGGGGTGATTAGCAGACCAAATTAAAGCAACAAGATAAGATCTAGAATCCCAATTAAGCTCAGAATTCTCTAGTCAGTAGTACAAGCTACTAAAGGAAACAAAAAACAGAAGAGAAACAACAGTGAATAAGCAGAAATTAAGCTCTTAATATGGGCATTTGAGCCAAACAGTGATAAGCCATATTGACCCGTTTGACCCATTTGAGCCAAACACCCCTTAAGCAGGTTTGTTTTGAGATCTCAAAGTGAAAATATAAATAACAAGAAGCTAAAAAGTTAAAATTACCTAAATTTAAATAAGAAATGTATAAGAAAGAGTTATACAAACAGTAATGAGGATTGTCATTGATTCTTAACAACTAATTTTACATAAAAACAGGGACTATTATTATTTAGGTAATTGAAATCATTAAGCTTCTTCAACTGGATCTTCTTCATCGGCAATAACTAAGTCATTGTTGTCCACAACGGTTCCATCGAAACCACCTCTAACCAATTCAATATCGTAACAAATCAGACTGCAACCCAGAAAACAAGAATATGCCCAAACCAAACACTAGGGCAAACGAAACCCTAACAACCAGTAGCAAATGAACACTGTCTCTCACAACCCTCACGCAATACAACATAGAATCAGACACGAACATCTAGGTAGATCAGAACGCAACCAAGTTAAGTAAAAAACGCTAACAGAGGGTTCACTTACAATCCATAGAACCAGACCCAAGGCAGATAAATCACGGTAGTCCATGAGGGCCTAGTGATAAACACCAACCAAATCGATACCATTAATAAACCAGCGTCGATCACCAAACAACCAATCAGAAACCCTAAAAAGGGAATCGTATAATAGTACGAAACGCAGAAAAGACCAATGAGATAATGATGGGAACGAAAAGGTGAGATTGGGTTTTGGGAAGACAATAAGGTGAGAATGTGAGATCTGATTTAGGGGGAGATGAGAAGGTGAGATTAGGTTTTGGGGGTAAAAGAAAAGTGAAACTGGGTTTTGGGGGGAAGTGAAAAGTGAAATTGGATTTTGGGGGGTAAAATGAATTTTCGGGTATTATATATCTATTTTTTCTAATGTTAATTTGAAAGTAGGGGTGTTATTTGGGTTGACTTAGTCGGTTTCGGGTCAAGGCTAAAAAACCATACCCGAATCCGACTTTGTTTAGAACTCGAGTCACTCTTATATAAGTTCGACTCGAGTTAGGGTCTATGTCGTTTAAAAATTGTATACTTTTGGTGTTTACATACAAATTATAAAGGAAAAATGAAATCAAAATGTTTAATGGGTTGAGCTCAACCTTATATAAGTTCAAGCTCAAGCCGAGTTCAAACTTTCTGGATCACGGATAACATGATTGAGAGGTCCCTGTACACTTGCTTCTTAGTGTCTGTGACAAACGGTATACACTTGCCAAGCCGGTGCAACCCATGCATGACCGCCTTTAATAACTTCAAATACAATTCATATAACCTTCACACTATAACTATAAACCTACCAAGTCGGTGCAAGCCATGCATGACCGATGATAATGGCTAATTCACATGGGTCATGGGTCATGTGCATTAGGTTATCACTGGTCACATTCATTAATGGGTATTTGACATCATATGGGTCATATGCATCGGGTTATAGTTGCTTAGAGTGTCATATTACGATATACATAAAGTACAAAAACAGGATTTGGTCACACATAACCCGATGACCCATGTGAATTAGCCATTATAGTTGCTTAGTGATGTGCCCGGTTGGTGCAAGTTTTAAATTTATAAAAGGTGAATTACCAATATTACCAATAACACATACGAGCAAGTATACTCGTCCGTTATAGCAAGATTATGAAGGTAAGTCGGGATCGTTCGCAGGGATTTGAGTGAATCTAAGCACAAGTTTGAATTAACGGAGTCTATCCAAAACATATAATAAAGCAAATAGGTATAATGAAATTCAGATGATTAAAAACTACACTTGCTTAAACTAGTTTCTTATCATAGATTAATGTGATTGTGTTAACCTCTTAACATGTTGGTTATGATAATTAGTTGGTGTACTAATCTATTGTTCTTACAAGTCAAACTTTGATCAAGAGTTTAGTTTATAAAAACAAGCATTAAGTTTACCCAATCAATTCAAGATCAATTCAAGTTTCATAAGTCTACATACATAAACTTAAACACAAAAACATCCACTTGTTCATCAAATTGCTTAAGAAATGGTCAATACAAAAGGTAACCGATCATAGACAAAAGGCTACAATTGATTCTCAACAACTAATCTTACGACCATTTAGATGTTTCCAACCAATACAATTTGATAATCAAAAAGCGTTTCTATTACAATCACACCTTAGTTCCTTTGTATAATCAAGAATAATGGGTAAAAACAATCATCTATAGACAAAATGATTATGACTAGTTGAATAACAATAAGTTCTTTCGACCCCAACGATTACTATCAATTAGCCAAACTTGATTAACAAATGTCACTATGAAACTTTAGCACAATTGGATCTTAGAATCAACTTGAAATTGAATTAAAACATGTTAACACAATCACTAACTAATCATATGATAATCAACATCATTTAAGCAAGTGCATAAAGAAACTAGCCACTCATAGCAAACATAAACATAAACTCAGAACTTTGAACATTAGAAAACATTATTAAAGGTCTTACAATGCTTGGAATAAGATTACAAATGATGTAGTAATGATTCCTCAAGTATTGGTGATGACTTCTTGATGGTTTGACCTCCAAATGATGACTTCTTGGACCTCCAAAATTTCCTGGAACTTTATGAACGAATTTAGGCTTTGAGAGAGTAGTAGTGGTGGTTAGATAGGTGTGAGAGAAGATCTCTCAAGTTGTGGTGTATTTGGATGATGAAAACATACACAAATGAGTCCTATTTATACTACTCTCAAGCCCTAGGGGTTATAAATTCATTTCTTGGTCACCAAGGAGCTTGGAAGGGACTAGAATACATGAAGGAAGGACCTAGAATCGTTTGGAACAAGTTTGGAACCTTAGTAATGGAAAATTGGCTGAAACAGGACCTCCAACCGGATCCGGTTGAGCTCCAACCGTTCGGTTGGTCTACGTGACAATTCTCCAACCGGATCCGGTTACGGGTCTCGGCCGACCGGTTGGAGCAAAAATCATAAAAAGTCATAAACACGAAAGTTGTAGATCTTTCTCTTAGCTTTCCGTGGCCGCGAACCGGGGGTCAAACGGAGTCCGTATGCAAAAGTTATGGCCAAAATGGTGAAGGTGTGTCGGGAACAACGAGGCTTTCAATATCTTTTCGTTTAAGCTTCTTTTCTTCATTTCTTTCTCGTTTTCCTTCTTGAACTTTATTCTTGAGTCTTTGGACCACTAACTTGATGACTTTATCTTCTCGAATATACTCCACAAGTCTTTCTTTGGTCGGGAATTCTTCTTATTTGGAGAAATCTTCGTATTTTACTTCTTTTTCCGTCTTTTTCTCCACTTTCCTGTACTTGGCTACAAATGAACTAGCAAACGTACTTTTGTACGATTAAGCATCAAAAGCATATGATTATAACCAAATAACATACATAAAAGCACGGATAACGCTACTAAAAACATGCACAATTTGAGCGTTATCACTTAGAGTGTCATATTACTTTATGACACACTAAGCAACTATAACCCGATGCTTATGACCCCTATGATGTCAAATACCCATTAATGAATGTGACTAGTGATAACCTAATGCACATGACCTATGACCCATGTGAATTAGCCATTATCACCGGTCATGCATGGGTTGCACCGGCTTGGTAGGTGTATAGTTATAGTGTGAAGGTTATATGAATTGTATTTGATCTTATTAAAGGCGGTCATGCATGGGTTGCATCGGCTTGGCAGGTGTATACCGTTTGTCACAGACACTAAGAAGCAAGTATCCAGGGACCTCCCGATCATGTTATCCAGGATCGAGAAAGTTTGAACTCGGCTTGAGCTTAATTGCCTCGAAAAGCTCGATTTATTTGTAAACATGTGTTTCTTACATAAATTAAAATTGAAATATAACATAAGAATCGAACTCGGTTCGAATTCAGCTCTATAAGCTCTATACATTTATAAATAAGTATTTACACTTAGTACATTTACATACAAAATATATAAAAAAAAAACATATGCTATATCACTTACAAGCTCGAAAACTCAACAATAACTCGAGTCGAACTTATATAAGATTGAGCTCAACTCATTAAACATTTAGAGTTCATTTGATAGGTTTTAGCTTATGCTCAAAGCTCGATAAGAATCAGCTCGAACGAACTCTACTTCCTCGACAAAAGCTCAAATTATTTATGCCTTACCCTTGCCTATTTTACTTAAACAAAAAAACACCATATCTTTTCCCCAAAATTTCAATCTCCCGCTCAAGATCCCGCCCCTTTTTCCCCCAAAATCAAAACCCTAATCATTATCAAAAATAGATAGTCAGATCTATCTTCTCTATCTCCAACAATTCATCTCTTCTCCTTCTCTCTAGAATCGACTCACACCACCGCCACACTTCACCGCCTTATCTCGCCGTCGCTCCACCAACCATCGCTCCTCCACGCCACACAAATTTATGTGTTTGATTAAAGGATGGGTCGATGTTCAAAGCAAAGTATAAGTTCATACCTTACTTTTATGCTGCTACTAAGCTTCTAAACCTTGTAACTCCCATTTCAAATCCTGCAATTAGGGTTTATAAACATCCCTAATAATTCCAAAATTAAACCTAATTTCCAACAAAAGCTGTGATTGAAGGGTTGAGTGTTGCGGTTAGTTTGGGGTTGAGACGTGTTCGTGTGTTTTGTGATACTAATGCCGTTTATGGATATGTAAGTATTTTATTTTATTATTTAGGAATTCGATATTTAGAATACTTAATTCATTATTATAATCTGTTATTGGGTTATTTTAGAGGTTATTATATCAGCACTTGATTGATGAACTTGCTATTTGGGTAAATTACACACGAGAAAGTAAACATGAATAGAGAAATTCAATAACACAAGGTTTAAGTTGTTTGGCCTATCACTGCGATCGATCTAGTCCCTACTAGCAAGTTAAACTTATTAAGTACTAATTAGGTCCAAGTATGTGTGTCTCTGTCAAGTGTCGCGCTCTGACTTTGAGTACCAGAATGGTTATTGACATTTGATTTCAAATTACTTGGATATGTACGTCAATCGCAAGTATGTTTTGAGGAAGCATCAATTTAGGAATACAGTTTAGGAGGATGGTTATTTTTATTCTCTCAGGTTTTCAGTTCTAATTAGGTTTTGACTCGAAAAAGTTTTCAGATTGACAGCTAATTCTAAACACGTTAGAAATTATAGGAATATTTTTTTCTAAATGTATATAACATACTGAAACATGGCTGAGCTTCCATTTCTACGTATTGTTCTGTAGCTTGATCCACGATAATTCACTTCGTACAAATAATTTGAAGTTACATCCTCTAAATTTATAATGAAAATAAGTTTCATGCCCGACCCATAATATATAAGCTTTTTCATACTTATTCTTCAGAACAACTTTAGAGTCAAGCTATGTTGTGCTTTCGTAGAAACTATCATCTATTGGATCGGTTAATGAAAGTTTCTTGATACATGTTTTTAGGAAACTGTACAACTCTGAGATGCATTAAAAAGAAAACTTTCCAAACTTGAGGTATGTACTTATTTAAAAGAAAACTTTCAACTCTAATTTTGTTGCTAGAAGCTTTACTGCTTCTGCATATTTTGAGGTCAGCAACCATTAGAGTGGTTGCTGCTTTAATTTGTGCAATTTATTAACTTTCTCTTAGGCCGATACGGGTATATAATGGATAATAAAAAACCTTGTCTAAGTCAATGAGATTGTATGAACAATTTGATTATTTCATTAGTAATAGGAAGATGATTCTGATCCATGCAAGGGCTTAAAGAGTCGGCCTTAGAATATGCCTCCCTAAAATGCAAATGGTATACTATTTAGCCCACGTAGTGCAAATACCATATGCTGAAATGCATATAGTAGCGAAAATTAAAATACTACATGCAGATGGTAAACGCTGAATTCAGATTGTTTGACAAGTACGTGATACTCGTCATCAGTGACATGCTGATGCTGCAATGTTTTGCTCTTTCTTCATGGATTTACCTTCTTGTACAAGTCCTATCTAAACGTTCAGGTTCTAACACTGGGATATATGGAAAATAGTTTGTAGAATGTCTAATACTGCTTAAAATAGACAATTAGTATCTGGTTGTACAATATTATAGTCATTTGAGTGTATATGTGCTGTTAGCCTTGGTGTTGAGTTGTGAATTAAACATTTCTTCTTTGTGTCAATTTACTGTCTACACCTTTCTTTGATGCTAACTAGATCTCAAATTATGTGCATAAACAGTCATTGTCAGATCAGTGTTCATCGTCTCCTGTATGCAATCACTTAAGAATACCTAATGACGGGGCTGATGTATGGGAAATTGATCCTCAGTTTCTGAAACTTGACCACAAAGTTGCATCCGGATCTTATGGTGATCTGTAAGTCTTATATGACTCAGTGCTCCTTCCTTCTCAAATCAAACACGCCTTTTGGCTTTGGTTTTCGTCCCTAATTAAATGAGCCTTTTAATTTTTCAATTTTTTGGGAAACACTTTTCAATTATCTATTGATAGTGATTTACATATGAAAATGATGAATAATCATCTTAAAACAATGTGTTGAGCAAAAGGTTCGTTTATTTTGGGATTAAGAGATTTTATGTCATGCACCGTTTATGATTTTACATCTGGATCATATGGGGATCTAAAATTGACAATTTGACATATAGAATATCTTAATGTAGATATAAAGGTACATATCGTAGTCAAGAGGTGGCTATCAAGGTGCCTAAGGCCGAGAAAATAAGCTCAGCTATGCAGCAAGAATTTGCACAAGAAGTTTATATCAGGAGGTTTGTCATCATTTACAGTGAAACTTTTGGCTGTACCAATTTGGATGCAGAGTTTTAAATATACATGAATGTCATTGCATCCAATTTTTCCAACTTTTTATATACTTTTTCGGACTTCCTAAGTTTTACTAGTTTGCAGCTTCGGTATCCTCTAATCAGGATTTTCGAACGTTCCCTAGCTAAGAGGTCGGCATCTTTGTAAATGAAAATGATACTGAAATACGCTTCTCTTTTGTATATGCAGGAAAATCAGACATAAGAATGTTGTACAGTTCATAGGAGCATGCACCAAACCTTCCAACTTGTGCGTTGTAACTGGTAAGTACTAATGCACTAATTCTAAGATATATATGATTTTAGAGATTATAGACAACATTAGACCAGAATAATAATGTGCAAATAGTTGGTATTACTTGAAAATTTCCATGAAACAATCAATGTTCATAAAACGTCCCAAAAACAGTTTTTGAAGGTCGTTCATTGTTTCTGATTATAGGTCTTAAATATGATGAGGTCTAAGGGTATTGCTCTCAGATTCTCAATTATAATCAGCTATATGCTTTCCGTTTTTTATATAACTTTGTACACTTAACATTCTTGGATCTTACATATTTCAATTATTTTCTTTTCAGCTTCTAATTTTAAGTTTGGACCTTGCATGCTTGCAGAAATTCAAATCTGCAGTTTCTGAGGATTTTGATCCCGAAAAGGATCTTGAGCTGGTATTTCTCGTTTAAACACATCTCTGTAATTACTAAAACTTTCATGTTGCTTGTATAATTGACAGGTGTAAACACAAATTCTTACTTCCGTATGGCGATTCTCAACTCTAAAGGCAGATTTCGACACGATGTCAACTTCATCAAACTCAACTGTTTTGGTCCGGTTATTTAACAAGACTTCGCAGTAAATTCAATGTTTTCACTTACATTTCCATTCAAGTAGTTAATTAAGTTAGCTTGTGAGTATTCATATGTATCAACAGAAAGTTAGTTGTAAGCTTGTATCTATACAATGTTCAGTTCACTAAAAGATTTGAGGGTTCGAATTATGTCATAAAAAGATTTTTTTTAAAGTTTTTATTCACATAGAGCCATGTCCTTAATTGAAAACCGGGCTCTATAACCGGGAATAGAGCCCGTTTTTTAAACCGGGCTCTATTTGCTTGTCGAATAGAGTCCCCTCCCCTTTGTGCCCTCATGAAAAACCGGGCTTTATGACCATTTCCAACCGGGCTCTATGCCCTTTTTTGTAGTAGTGTAAACAACTATTGAATCCGGATAACATATGCTCATTTCTATTTTTTTCGTACTTCTCGACAGGAATTTTACTCTGTGCAAAGACAAAGCTTGCAAAAACATGGCTTGCAGCCCCTTTTGCTGCTGCATTTGTTCCTTGTGGGCATCTAGTCTGTTTTCCAAGATGTGCTCTTTCAGTACTTGAGCGTGAAACGTCTCCTAAATGCCCTGTTTGTTGACAGGGTATCCGCAGTTCAGTCAGGATATACGAGTCTTGAGGTATCATTAGATTTTGGTTACGAGATTTGAGTTTAGAAGTATAGTTGAATGAAAAGGGAATGTAGATATATGTTTGTGATGTTGTACATGTAGAAGAGGTGGAAATTTGGGCGGGTAGCAGGTTGGGGTAACGGGTCGGAACAGTCTTTTTTGGGCTGACCCGGGACATCATTTGTCTATAGTTGGTGGTACAGAGATTGGACGAGGATTGTGTGAGGTAAACGTTTAAGTACCAACAAAAAGAGATGAAGTGTTGGTGAGACCCTATGGGTTATTTGCCACAATTGAAGACTGTGTTGGTGCAACCATAGCATGGCCTTGTCCCTTTATCTCGGTATGTCTTTGTTAATCTTGTGATACCAATAATTTTACTAACATGGAGCTTAATGCTTATACATGGGTGTTTATTTGTAGGTGGTCCGTGAGGATTGAGAGAGATGATGCATGATGACCACGGACTAAGCTTCTTGTTGCGTTAATGTATTGTTTAATGTTAACAGACTTTATGTTAGATTCTGTCTACCTTATTTATGTTTAGTGATTTTGTTATGACAATTGCTAATTTGAAATACAATTTCGTTTTATTCATTTAATATTTAGTTGATGTTTTATTCATATCGTAATAATAGAGTGTGCATGGTGAAAATAGCGTCCTATCATATGACTTGTCCGGACTTTGAAATTGTCCTATTAAACTTATTAACCGTCCTAACAATTAACTTAACATTGTAAAAGTGTCCTAATATGTTGTTATTAGGACGTTATTTAGGTTGTTAATAGACATTTTATACGACCAAAAAATTGGTTTCATAATCTTTCTTGAGATATTAGAACCCTTTTCTTGGTGCTAAAATAGCTATAATGTTATATGATAAGCGTCCTAAGAATTAACATTAAAGGACGCTTGTATGTGTATCAAAAGATTTGGTTGTTCATAGACGTATTATGAGACCATAAATTTGGTTTCATAATCGTATTTGGGATATTAGGACCCTTTTCTTGGTGTTAAAGTAACTATAATGGTATATGATAACCGTCCTAAGAATTAACATTAAAGGACGCTTGTATGTGTATCAAAAGATTAAAAGTAGGTTACCACATGTTAGAACATTGGAAAAGTGTCCTAATATGGTTTTATTAGGACGCTATTTGTGTTGTTCATAGACATATAATACGACCATAAAATTGGTTTCATAAGGGTTAGGACGCTTTGGACCTATTACAACCGCCTTACATGAAACGCTTTCATCCTTGGTCCTATTAAATGAAAGGTCCTAAAAAGTACCATTTTATGACGCTTATGGGGGTCCTAAAAAGCCACTTTTCTTGTAGTGGGATATCCACAAGTCGAAGTGTTCCACACACTTATCCAAGTGATGGAAGCACTGAGTAACCGTTATAGTTCGAAGATTCTTCACCAAAAAGTTACGAGTAGAAAACTTATGAGTAGTTGACTTTCTTACGAGTAGAACTAGGGTTTTGACCTACTCGTAAAAAATTTCCAGTGATTCAACCAATTTCTCTTGCACAGATAGCCTTAAAAACACTCAAATAACACAAAAATGTTAACCTTTTTCACCCAAAGTGCTTAGAAAAGTTACGAGTAGAAAACTGGGGTTTTGACTTTTTGACTTCTACTCGTAAGAAATTTCCAACGATTCAAATGATTTCGCTTGCACAGATATCCTTAAAAACACTCCAATAACACAAAAATGTTGACCTTTTTCACCCAAAGTGCTTAGAAAAGTTACGAGTAGAAATGACCAATGAACCAAACACGAGTTTAAAAACGTATCTAAACCCGTAAAGCTTGAAACTTTTTGCAAAAAACTGAAACTTTAACACCAAATAAACCTTAAACCACAAGAATCTTGAATTTTTTGGTGAAAAAATGAAAGCTTTAAGCGTATCAAAAGTGTAAAAACGAGAGCTTTATGCGTAACCCTTCAAAACAAACACAAACACTCCTAAATTCAAAAAATGAGTCTTCCGCTGAATCTAATAAGAAAACAACTCCTAGATCTTACCTTAGGTGGATTCCCACGGGCAAAGTTTTCAACCAAATAGGTCTTAGATGGATTCCCACAGGAAAGATTTTTGATACTTGCTCCAACACAGATAATAGTGAAACTCATCAAGTTAAGGAAGTCAAAACCACTACAACCGTTGATAGTGATCACCCTCACCGTGAGGAATCTTGTACTTCTAACACTGTTATTTGTGAAAACTCTTCTTCTTTGGTTGCAGGTGAATCAAATATCTCTGAACCCAACTCATCAGAGGGTTCCAATTCTGTACAATCTTCTTCTTCATTTTCTCTATCATCTATTTTTGATTTTCCATTTCTTCTATAAAACCAACAAAAGCAAAATATAAAAATAGAAAATTTTCAAAAAATACAAAAACAATATAAAATCAAAAAATCAAAAATATTCTTCTCACGACATGTCTCTCGTATAATCGATATTTTGTACGTTTCTAGAAATGTCATTCAACAATGATACGGGCATGTACAGATGCTTGAGCGAGAGTTCTTTTATATGTTTTTCAAAACATGTCGTTTCTCAAAATTTCTTCAAATAATGGCTTTCGTATACTTCAGTACGAAACCAGGACTTCAAATTAATGGCTTCTGAACACATCAGTTCAGGACCCGCGCTTCAAAGAAAGGAAAGTGCTTATCAAAATCAAAGGTTTTAAATATTTTTTTCAAGCGCTATTCCTAAAAACATAATGGCTTGTAAGTATTTCCGCTTGCAACCCGATCTTTAAAGAAAGGAAAGTGCAACGCAAAATCGATTTTCATAAATATCGCGCACTTATCCTAAAACAAATGAAGATAATTATATCTTCAAAAGATTTTTTAAATCTTCTTTTCATCTTGCGTACCATTGATTCGAAATTTTTCAAAAAGATTTTTCAAAATCTCTCAAATTTGGTACCAAGATAACTCCCTCTAAACCCTTAATTGATTCCAAATTTTCTGTAAGAAAAATATGCTTTCTTTAAGGGGGAGTATTAAACCAAAATTGTTCCAAAATTCATGCTAAATCAGTTTCTCTCCACATGTTTTTCGAAAAACATATCTTTTAATCATTTTGTTTCAAAAACATCATCGATATGCTATTTTTGAGGGGGAGAAACGTGATTAAAATGTGATCAAAAAGGTTTAATGTTCGTTGTTTGAATCTCAAAAGAGCTCGAATCAGTCGGAACCAATGAATTGACGAGGAATCATGTACTATCTCGAGAAACTTTCTATGACTTGACCAGGACGGGTAATAATTTCAAGCTAGTTCTCTAGTGATGTAAACGTGTCTCGAATCGGTCTAGTTCATTTAAAGTCGATCAATTCAAAAAGTGCGAACTCTACCCTCTCTGTGCAGATTTCTGTCAAAACTTATTAGCACATGTGAAGGGGGAGTGTTTATGAAAATATAAAACTCACAGAGTGTTTCAAACATGTTTTCTATCATAAACACTCTGAGAGATTTTCAAGAAAAATAGTTTTATGGCAACAATAGGACAGTCATGGAGTTATAAGGTGACTAAGGATAGGAAATCCGTCCTATGATCCGCCAGAGCCGGAGGGATCTACCCAAGGACATCACAAATAGTTAGTATTAGAAGTCCTTAGGAATGATTGAAAAAAGGAGTAATGTGAGAAAGGAGAAAGAAGGGGTTGAAGAATTAAAAAGAAAAGTAAAAGAAAGGGTGAAAAGAAATAGCCCTCCATATTCAACCTTAGGGCAGACACCGGGTTCAATTCATATGCTACTGGTTGTCACTAGATGACACTGGTATTGAAGACCAAGACGTCATGGACCCAGTGACGCACTGCACTAAACCTTCTAGCCACTCAATTCCTCTCAAAAGGGATTTGTTTCATTCTCACTAGGAACCCTACATAATCTATTGACTTTCTATTAGAGATTGTTGGTATTGAAAAAGGAGACCCTCTCCCTAGTCTCCGCTCAGGAAAACCAAAATGCACTAATCGAGTCTAGAGCCACGAGATTCATCAAAAGATTTCATAGGAACACATGACATGACATCGCTTGTTGTTCATCAATAAGGACACAAGTGATATATTCTAGAGTCCTACGCAGATCTTAGCAATTTGCCAGAACATTTATGAGAAGTTTCACATCTGTGATCTTCAGTGATTGAATGGAAACTCCTGCCAGGGTCAACATCAAGCAGCCCTGACAGCAGGTCACTTCGGTAATTCTCCGTGGATTACGCTTAGTGTGTCTCAAACGGTCTACAGTCGTGGGGTGATGCTTCGGTGTACCTCAGCGACTCATCTGAACTGTAGATGTACTTCGGTATATCGCGTTATCTCACTTGTGAGACTCCAGTTCAGGAACGGCCTCTGTAAGAATTAGAGACGTGTTTTCACACTGTGCTGTTAACACCCTCGAAATTCAAACTTGTAAGTGCCGGAATCCGCTTATTACTAACCTGTTTTTATGTTTACTTCTTATGGAAGCTCCGGAGCGGATTGATCGTGCAGACTCGCCACATGCTCATACCAACAACACATGAAAGTTCTCGTCAAAATCAAAGGTAATCAATGTTAAAGATGATTCTTCATCAATGTCAAAGAATCTACAAAGTTTAAAGACTCGAGAACCACATCATTGGTAACCAAAAGTCAATTAGAAGTGTGAGCATGGTGGAGAAAGGCGTGGAGACACCTAACCAACGAAGTTGAAAACGGCAGACAACCACATTAACTGATCACAAAGCATGAAGGAACAAAGAATTAAGACTATTCTATATCTACTCACAAAGTTCAAGCTCAAAAAGATTAAAGACCTATTCAAGTGGAGCATCTTTTGAATGACCACCCCTTAGGGGGAGATTGTTAGCCTTAATTGTTTTATTAGAAGTGATGGTCATTCACGTTTAGGAACTTTGTATCGTGTGTTAGATATCGTGATAGAATAGTCAACGGGCTCGTGGATTGGGCTAAGCTAAATGGCTATAAGTTAAGATAAGCTAGCCTTATATCAAATCCAAGTCCAATCCAATCCCACGAAACCCATATACGGCCCATGGCCAAGCCTTAGGGCGTCATCTCTCTTGTACTATAAATACCCGTCAAGTATGTCATTTGAGGGGTGTGCTTGAAAGTGTGCTTGAGTGTGTGTGTGTTTTTCCTTTGAAGCAATATAACATATTATTGTTTTCATCTTTCTTCTCTCTACCTCTCTAAACATACATGAATTCATATTCAAGTCACCAAGCTCTTAATCTTTCTTTTATACGCATAACAGTTGTGTATAACGTGTTCTTGTTTTATGGTAAAGGTTGTTATTGTGATAAGGTATTCGTGATAAAGGGGTATAACAGTTTCACAATTAATCCGTGCTGAACGCCTTCTCTTTGGAGTAGTGGCTGGTGGAGTAGTATAGGGTGAGGTGCAATATCTCCCTGGCTTCCTCTTACGTTTAAGGGAGTTGAAAACTAATCTGATATTTGCAGCCTTTAAAAAAAACGATTCATCTTTTAACAAACAGCTCGACTATCGAAACAATTAAATAACTTCAATGCTCAACTGTTATTCTACGGGATAAATTTTTTTAGTCATGACTAACCATGTGGTGTCTATTTTAAGGACAAGAACAACAAATCATGACTGTTTGTTCAGGGCCCTTTTTTATTTTCAAAAGTAAATCCTCTGCAAAGTTGACTATGTATGTTTAACTATTTACATGTGACTTAGCACGTGGTGTCTATTTAATAGCGAAACCATGATATTATTGTTCACCATATTTCCATCAAATATTTGCTCCAATCCATTTTCAGTTTCATAACCATATTTCGATAACATTAATTGATTTATGTCGAGTTCTAAAGGAGTTAGGTTTGAGGAAAACCACGATGAAAGGGAGTGGCCGATAAAGGTAGCAAGAGAGGTAATGTTTCTTGAAATATATTAATTATATGGACCAGATGCTGAACCTACTTACCGATTACCAGCTGAAGTGCTAGAAGACATAAGAAGAGAGATATACGGTATTGAAAAAAAACAAGTTATAGAACCAACTGGCGTTGGTAACTCTAAGCAATCACAAAGGTTGGGAGCCAATGCGCAAGATGTTGGTCCTAGTAGCCGTAAAACTAATGTTCGGAAGCAAATGAATTGTCGTAAGACACTCAAACAGTCAAGTCAACCATAAGTGAAAAAGAAAATAGTTTGCATGTTTCCTAGGTTGTAAAAGTGATGTATTAATGAAAAAGATAAATTGATATTTTAATAATTATATCAACTGTAGCACATTGTAAAGATAAGATAAGATTCTTTGCACACAGTAAAAGACAGTATTTTATTCTAAGTGAAGTACAGCACAATGTAAAAGATAAGATTCTTGTTACTGCTACATATCCTACTACATAATATTTTTCTAGTTTCTGGTCTCTTATTATCACAGATCTCACTTTATTCTCTCTTATTCTCGCTCAAGAACAATGGTAGCACCAAATGGAAACTTTCAAAATGATGAAGAAGAGTACGAGTTTGTCTTCAACAACGATTTGCTTTTTGACGCAGTGTTAGATGCTTTTGGGGAAGAACCAATGTCAGAATATGGTTCATATAGGCAAGTGAGTGTGTGGATGAGGACAAATATCCTTACTTGGCTGCGTCGCCAAGTCTTCAACTGGGATGAGATTTATGGAGTTGATGAGGAAGAGGATGAAGAATATGAAGATGAGGAAGATCTAGAGAATGAGGAGGAGGCTGAAACTGAGGTGGTGCAGCAAGGTCAGATAGTGCAGCAAAATGAGGTAGAGGAAGAGTTTCAAAGTGAGGTGATGCAGCAAAGGGTGGTGGTGCAACAAACGCAGGAAGATGATAACAACCCAGTGGAGCAACATGTGAATAATCCTACATTATTTGAAAATATTTATAATTTGGAAAATAGGATTACTAGTCTTGAAATACTGTTTCAACGACTCAAAGCAATTAAGAAAAGCAAGGGAGAGAGCTCTGGAACTAAAATGTAGATTATGATGATGGTCATTTATGTATTTAGTATCATATTTGTTTTTTAGGTGTCGAAAACTGTTTTAATGTGTGTTTATGTGCTATCTATGCAAATGTATTAATGTATATAG
Organism: Chrysanthemum seticuspe; assembly: GCA_019973895.1. Lineage (NCBI taxonomy): Eukaryota > Viridiplantae > Streptophyta > Magnoliopsida > Asterales > Asteraceae > Chrysanthemum > Chrysanthemum seticuspe. The sequence continues at coordinate 142,900,982 of BPTQ01000008.1, forward strand.
TAATCAAATGAAAAGCAGGGACTTGTTTGTTGATAAGATAATTAAATGTACTTTGACAACATCCTGCCCATCCTCATCATCAATGCATATCACTTCAACAGGTTGTGTATCTTAAAAGTGATGTATTAATGAAAAAGATAAATTGATATTTTAATAATTATATCAACTGTAGCACATTGTAAAGATAAGATAAGATTCTTTGCACACAGTAAAAGACAGTATTTTATTCTAAGTGAAGTACAGCACAATGTAAAAGATAAGATTCTTGTTACTGCTACATATCCTACTACATAATATTTTTCTAGTTTCTGGTCTCTTATTATCACAGATCTCACTTTATTCTCTCTTATTCTCGCTCAAGAACAATGGTAGCACCAAATGGAAACTTTCAAAATGATGAAGAAGAGTACGAGTTTGTCTTCAACAACGATTTGCTTTTTGACGCAGTGTTAGATGCTTTTGGGGAAGAACCAATGTCAGAATATGGTTCATATAGGCAAGTGAGTGTGTGGATGAGGACAAATATCCTTACTTGGCTGCGTCGCCAAGTCTTCAACTGGGATGAGATTTATGGAGTTGATGAGGAAGAGGATGAAGAATATGAAGATGAGGAAGATCTAGAGAATGAGGAGGAGGCTGAAACTGAGGTGGTGCAGCAAGGTCAGATAGTGCAGCAAAATGAGGTAGAGGAAGAGTTTCAAAGTGAGGTGATGCAGCAAAGGGTGGTGGTGCAACAAACGCAGGAAGATGATAACAACCCAGTGGAGCAACATGTGAATAATCCTACATTATTTGAAAATATTTATAATTTGGAAAATAGGATTACTAGTCTTGAAATACTGTTTCAACGACTCAAAGCAATTAAGAAAAGCAAGGGAGAGAGCTCTGGAACTAAAATGTAGATTATGATGATGGTCATTTATGTATTTAGTATCATATTTGTTTTTTAGGTGTCGAAAACTGTTTTAATGTGTGTTTATGTGCTATCTATGCAAATGTATTAATGTATATAGTAATCAAATGAAAAGCAGGGACTTGTTTGTTGATAAGATAATTAAATGTACTTTGACAACATCCTGCCCATCCTCATCATCAATGCATATCACTTCAACAGGTTGTGTATCTGCCCCTTCCATAGCCGTTTCCTCAACATCCATACCCAATGTGTCTAATTGTGGAGCACCTTGCGCAGCGAGATCATAAACGTTGTCTACCGGTAAAGCCCCCTGCTGCAGCCACGGGTCTAACAATGTAAGCGTAAACTGCACAAACCATTCCCACCAAAGAGGTGGCCGCCAAACAACAATTTCTTTACCCTTGGCACTGTCATTATCTTTTTCAGCACCATTCACATCCATCGATTCCTAGATAAAGGGTATGTGGGTTTAATATTGAAATAGAAAAAAATAAAAGAAGGGAAAAAAACAATATATATATATGCGTACGTCAACAGGAGTTGGATCAAACCCATCATAAGCAATGTATGAGAACTCATCATTCAAATTTGGTAAGGCAGCAAAATCAAATTTGTTATCCACCTGCATTATATTGTTGGAATGATGAGCATCGTCAAGACCTCCCGATAAAGCAGCTTTCATAACTTGGGACATAGGCCCGGTAAACTCATCGGAATCGGCATACAACAGCTTCTGCTTGTCATCGGATCCTACGTTGGTCCTGATTGGGGTGTGTTCATCGGTAGTAGCCAACGGTTTCTTGCCATCAACAGTATCCACCTGTAAAAAAGTTAACTTACTTAGGCAATCAAATAGACCATTTTGGTGGAATGAAGTAACAAAAATTCAAATAACAGCTTTTTACCTTAATCTCACCAACATCATCTTGTGACTTTATTCCTAAAGCATCCTCAATTACCACAATTCTCTTTTGTACGCTGTGTAACTCACATAAGAGCTGTGATACACCAACTACTCCTACACGTTCTTCTATAGTACCAACCCAGGACTTAAGGGATTTAAGCTCGACACGAAAGTGATCTTTATCTAAGGTATGTGACGATTCCGCTTTGTCACATTTGATCCCATCTGCAACCTCAACATTACCGGCTACAACATCTTCAACCTTCTCAGGCTCATTCATATTCAACATTTCACCAAGCCCAACAACAATCTCTTCTTCAACAGCTTTGTCATTCACACTAGACGTTTGACCTTCTGTAACTACTTCATCGGCGTCACAGAAAGGGACATTTAAATCGGCTTGAATTCCACCGCATACATCCAGACCAGCCATACCTGCCTCTTCTTCCACCATCAGTTGGTCAGCCAACTCTTCTCTTCTTTCAACAAGTTGGGAATCTAGTTGACGGATGTACTCCATACTGCGAATGTACCACGGACAACTCAGCTCGGCATTTGTCGGTACAATTTTCTGTAGTGGTCTGAAAGCCTGAATAACAAAGGAGATAAGCTGATATGCTAAATGCAATAAAAACATACAACAGTTAACTAATTTTGGGTTTTTACTTACCGGATCAAATAAAATTGTGTAATGTTTTTTTTCAAAGTTTTTTACTTTTGACCAAGCTAGACAACGTGGGATCTTCTCTGGGTCTTTGGTCCAGAACTGGGAGCTGTTTGGGAATGTCTCCATAATCCAAATCTGAAAAAACAAATACATTGAATGAAGAGTTACTGATTGTGATTATAGTGGTTGTGATTATGGTTGCAGTGGTTAGGATACCAGTGGCTGTATATGTAGTAACAGGGGATACAATTACATAACGTGTTGTTGCAGCAGTGGGTTCTTCTGAACTAGCAGTGGATGAAGACACATTGTCAGTGGTTTCAACCAACTGTTTACAAATCGTTTCTATGTATTTATCTACTGCGAAACCATCAACCATAACATCCTTAAATCTACACAAACACTTACACTGACTACAGAACAATGCCTAGGGAACCAAGCCAATGGCTAATGAACAATGCCAACACATTATTAAGATTAACCATCAGAATATATACAAGCACAAATAATGTATGTTACAAGTAAAATCTAACCTTCAACACCCATGTAAATCCATACAGACTGTATGTTTGTTCTTTTTTTGGATCTTTTGGAACGGGCTTCTTTGATTCTGCCTCAAGATGTCTAGGAACAACATTCACCGTTCTTTTATACAGATGACCCCACATGTATTCGCCCCATGGATACTCATTCCATACACAAAAATCCTCAACATTCCTTAGCAAATGGTCAGGAACATTAAACCTTCCTTCCCGACCGATAAAGACAAATGTTGCAATCACCAACAAAGCAACCCTCACAGCATCTTCATCGGATAACAATTCCCACCTTTCCGCCGACTTTACCAACGCCAAAAGGTCATCACCCTTAACTTTTTTGTTCTTAGTTTTCTTTTTATCGGGAAACAACCGATCAAAAAAAGGACTATATGTTAAACCCTTAACAACATGGCCGTGGTCACTTTCACTATTATCTACTGGTCCTAAACGAAACCCAGTTAGAAGACTAAATTGTTCACGGCCAAAATCAAAAACATTATCACCTAGTACAAAAGTTAAAGGTGGACAACAATCACTAACTTTTGACACCTCAACTGCATTTTGATATAAATAATGGTATAAGTGGTTGTCAGGGGAATACTTAGGAAAATCTAACCAAGGGCCAAATGCAGTTTCTCTAAACAATTTGGTTCTATTCACATTCAGTGCACCTTTAATAGTAGCAATATGTTCTAATCTAGATCTGACCGTTAGCTTTGTATCAAACATGTTCGTGGTTGGATTCTTGAGATGTTGAAGAACTGCGATTGACTGTAGGAATATGCGTCGGATTGCTTTGAATGTACGAATATGCGTCGTATGGAAGAAGAACTATTCAGGGAGTAGGATTAGGGCGTTGGATTATTGAGTTTCAGAGGGAAGGATATCTGTTTCAAGTTGTGGATGATTTTTCGGCTTTGAGAGGGAAGGTGTGTGTGGGGTAAAGGAGTGTGTGTTTGGGATGATTTGGGTATTTTGTGTTTTGTATTTAGGTGTATTAGGATAATAAATAATTTTTTAAGATATGTAATTTGGTTTATTAAAGGTGTATTTGTATGGTATAGAGTGGTATTTATAGAGAGTTGCCCAAAAGTACATATGTGTGGGGCCAAGTTGCCCAACTTATTTGCATTTAAAAATTGGTTTTTATAGATAGTTGCCCAAAAGTACAAATTTGTGGGGCCAAGTTGCCCAACTTATTTGTATTTATAAAGTTAAAAATATAAATTTTGATTTTTCACTAAAAGACAAAAATTGTCAGTTGCCCAATATATTAGGTCAAAGTTGCCCAACCGACAAAGTGTTAGTTTTGTACTTTGTAAGTACAACGTGGGCCCAAATATTTGATAGAGTTGCCCATGGGAGAGTTGCCCATGGGGCATTTTGAGAAGTGAAAAAAAAGTGAGACATTTGGGGTAATAAAGTTGGGCAACTGGGGCATTTAGAGATTTTTCCAAAAAAAAAATCACCTCGAGCCAAGTTTATGCAGGCAACGAGTACTTTTTAGGCATTAAATATTTGGTTTTGAAAGTGATGAGAAATTCTACCGGGGGAATACTCAAAATTTGTAATTTTTTTTAGCATAAATAAGGCAAAAACCTTGTTATCTTGGGATTAAGAGTGATATGGTGAGGAGGTAAAACTCTTCATTTGGGTCTTAACACTTCTACTTTCAAATACTTTCTTATTCATAACAAGCTTCAACTCTTTATTTAGTTAAAATGTATATATTTAAAAGGTTTAGGTAAAAAATATATAAAAAAAAAAAGTTGCAAACCAAGCTCGTCTTCTTCACTGCAACTACACACAGTTACAATACACTCACTACCAAAAATGAAAAAGAAAATGGTACCCTGCAACACCATCTGTCGTTAACTTTCTCACTTTCCCAACGAGCAACCAAACAACGAGCCACCTTGGTATGGTGGCAAGCATCTGGCGAGAGGTGGCGCGGTGCCACATCGGAAATGGTGAGGCCCCTCGCCACCATACCCTTGCTCTAATTCAATTTTACCAAGCAAATATCATAAGAAAAAGAGAAAAAGTAGAAAAATGATGTAAACCTGTAGGTATCATGCATTATTGATCGACTGTTTATAAACCTAAATTTTAATGAATTCTAAGCTGACAAACCGGGTTTGGGCTTACTAACATATCATTTACTCCGGTAATACTCTCTCCGTAATTCGAGCAACGAAATCATGAAAACTCGGATTGGATTTGAAAACGTAAAACATTAAAACAATAAATTGTTGATGAAGACACCCGACATCAAGCGTAATCTCATCTACAAACAACAACAACAAAATCATAAACAAGCAGCAAAATGAAAAGCATTAAAGAAAATATAATTTGTTGTTGAAGACATCCAACAATAATTGAAGACAAATCTTCAAACTGCAGTTAGCGAAAGTAAGACAAGCAAAGAAAAAGCAAATAAATGACTTTTTTTTGCATCAGGTTGCTACGGCGCTTGGGCGCGTCGGGTGGTTGACGGTGGTTGGGTTTCGTGAAGAACTGCGTCAGTTAACTCCAAAACAAGATGTAGTTAGAGTTTTGGCTGAAAACTTGCATTTTTATTTTCAAAGAAAAGGAATAACGGTGATGGTAGGATTTGAAGGGGTGGCTTAGAGGAAGCGGTTCAACGTAAGCTCCTAGGTCTGAAGATCAAACCAACTTCGACATTATGTTAAATGATGTAAACCTCGTAGATATTATGTTTTATTAATCAGCTATTGCTAAACTACAATCTTAATGAACTCTAAGCCCACAAAGCCTTACTTATAAGTTATAACATGTTATACCCGTCAGGTTTTAAGTGACCCGAATAGACCAGGTTTAGTTTTTTTTTTTTATCTTTTTTTATAGAAAACAGAGTTGACCCGGTGGTCAAACCGCTTGAAAAAAATAATAGTTTTTTTTTTTTTTAAATAAAACCGTGTTGAGTCGACGGTCGAACCGGTAACCGGGTCGATTAGAAAACCCGGTTTTTAAAACATTTGTTTCGAATAATATTTTTAGAGGAGAATACATCAAAGAAAGTTAAATATTTGCAATTTTGCAAATTTCTTTATAATACAAGTTTTTTATCCGTAACGTTTGATAGTTTTTGGATTAATATAGGAATATGCAAGTTTTAATAAGTACATATCTAAATGCCCTTATTCTTAACCATTTTATAGAATTAGCAATAAGTGAAATAGTGACCAAAGTTTCGTCACTAATATTAATGACGAAATTTCTCGTCACTATTCATGTAATTTAGTGACCAAATAGTGACGATTTATAAGTTTCGTCACTGACTTTCTACCGATGACCAAAAATAATGACAAAAAATTATATCGTCACTATTTTCATCTAAATAGTGACCAAAAAAATTTCTCGTCACTGAATTCTCGTCATTAAAGCTACTTTTTCTTGTAGTGACATGTCATCTAACAGAAGGTTCACACAAAGCTAGTAAAAATTTCTTGTGTTACTTAATGAAAACGATAGATATGCTAATGTACGTGTAATGTTTTTATTTGAAGAAATCATATGCATCCATATCAGCAATTAGCATCTGAGTTTCTATATGTTTAGTTAATATTGCAACAAGCATTTGATTCAGTTTGCTGATCGATCTTTCATCATTCAAGCTTATGAAGCAGAGAGACGTTTCGAGATAATAAGTTCTTGTCAATCATGAGATTTGAATTTAACTAGTATACTATGGCAACTTCGCAAGTGTAGTTACGCATTTATCATGAAAATCTAAAAGAAGAAAATCAACAAAAACACTTTAGTTCGGTCGGAGCATCTTTTATGCCACCTTTTGCCAGCCTATATTGTTTGTTTCATTATCTTCTATGTCCTCTTTTTTCCTTCCTAAAATATTATAGCTACTTAGAAATGCATGTGACAAAAGAAATGTATAATTGATGTTGTTTATGTTTAAAGTATAACAAACATACAAGGTCAATGAAATTACTTCATAGGATCGATCAGAAGAGTTACTAACAACTTAATCATCAATGGTTGAGTATGTGTAAAAGTAAGTGACTGAAAAGAGTTTACAGTCTCTATTCATCTGTAAATATTCCAATCATTTGTTCGAATGAGTGAATGACATTCCGAAAAGGACTTTACGTTAAATTAACTTTTTTCTAAAGTCAATAGTATCGATTCCTACGTTTTGTTATTTTTTCTAAAATACAATCTAGAGTGACCAGCATGGTCCATGCATAGCATGTATAATTTGAAACTTTTGGTCCACTGATTTGGAAACCCTAAAATGGGCTAAGAATTTGAGTAGAGATTCTAGAAAACTAGGGATAACATAAGTCCAACAAGGGAGGTATCGACACACAAGACTTTTTCTTTCCTTAAAGTTTTTCTCTTTTTTTTCCTTTTCTTTTGACACAATACAAAATTTAGGGCTGAGCACATGAGGTACAAATCGAACCGAACCGACGAAACTGACCGAACCGACAAAAACCGAATCGAACCGACAACTCGTCGGTTTGGTTTCGGTTTCAGGTTTTACATGATTTTGGTTTCGGGTCGGGTCGGTTCTGTCCGGTTCGGCCTAAAACCGACAAAAACATACCAAAATACACCTAGACCGACATAACCGAACCGAACGGACAACATTCGGTTCGGTTTCGGTTCGCGTTTTTCACAGTTTTCAGTCCTCGTTTTCTCAGGTCGGGTCGGGTCGGTTTATGACCGATGCTCAGCCCTAACAAAATTAATGAACCCAATGCTTTTGACCTAGCGATAAGTGAACTGCTCATCATCAAAAAAGTTATGAGTTCAAGTCTAGATAAAAATACTTGTAAGTTATATCGTGAGATAAGCGATATAAAAGTGTTAAAAGAAATGTTTTGAAAAATGGTTTCTCATTGACTCAGTCGGGTCAAACCGGTTCCACAAGTTCCACCACCGGGTCAAACCTGTTCCACCATCGGGTCAAACCGGTTTTTACAACATAAAGCAAAAATTAATATTCATAGTTATCCTATTAATAATTGAATATAAAATTCTAAACATGTCATACAAATGTTTCTTTCTCTGTATAATAGTTTAATTATTGTACTTTTCCATCAAGATCTCATTTGAAATCATATTTCAAAATAACTCGATTGGTCTCTTTGAGTACATCACTACAAGAATCTGATGGAATACCCACGAAAAATACCCACGCTCATCTTTTGGAGGGAATTTACCCACCTAATACCCACCCGTTACCCACGATCAGTAACTTTCAAAGTCGATTTTATTTTCCCTCGAATTTCCCATGGATTTACCCACACAAATAGCCACATAAATATATTTGAGGGAAATTTAGTGGGAAAATAATTGGCGCCAAAACATTTCCCACATATTACCCGCATCATGAGTTCTTGTGGCTATATTTGTGGGTAATTTAGTGGGTAAATGTTATTTACCCACGAAATACGAATATCCTTTTTATCGGTGGGTGAGTTCATGTGGGTATTTCGTGGGTGAATATATACCCATGACTTTACCCATATTATTGTTTGTGTGGGTATTTTGCAATGAGCAATTGCCTATGGATAAGTTGTAGGTAAGGGTGTTTGTCGGGTAGGGGTGTTACTCGGGTCGGGTTGGTCGGGTTCAGCTTCAATTGGGTCGGGTCAACTCGAGTTTAGGGTAAAAAAATGCCCAAACCCGACCCTATTTAGTGGTCGAGTTTGGGTCAACTCAGGTCGGGTTCATTCGATTCCATTTCGAGTCTAGTCCATATAAGAATCATATATTTTTAAGGTGTTTACTATTTAAGCATGAAAGTTAAAATGATAAAACAATAAAAAGATACAAATTTGCAGCATCATATTTGTTGCAAACTAGCCAAATGATAAAAATGTTCAACTTGCAACGTGCAATTGCAAAATGAAATAAACACATTCATTTAGTTAATTAGCATACATTATATATGTATGAAATATAGGGAGCCTTCAAATAAGAATATAAAACAACAAAAAGTGAATGAACCCTCTAACAAGAAAGGAGTAATTTCTCATTACCACTTGATTATTGATGTACGGACAGTTTCAAGGTTCCTTTAAACCTTTAAGAAACGGTTCACTTGGCTGCAGCAGTGGAAATGAAATGTTCGCGCATAAGCTGGAATTTGGTAATCAGCTTTTCTCGATCCGGCCAGTTTGCCTTAATTACTGGGATTTCAGAAAAGTTTTCTTTCCATGCCGATATATGTGGAAACCTTTTTTCCTCTAACAGTTTTACACCACCTGTTTCTTCAAATATTCCAAGGTAATTGGCAATCCATCCAAACACAAGATCTAAGAATCCAAATGTTTCTCTGATAAGGTTTTAAAAGGTACCTTTTTGAGGGGTCATTTAAGCCCTTATTCGATCACTTTTGTATCCGTTATTGCTTAATATCGTTCCTTTTCACTTTTTAGGTCTCTTGAAGGCAAAATGCTGGAATGATGCTTATTTGGACGAAAAGGCGCGAATATACGAAGAAAATGGCCAAAGTCAGAATCGAGACACTCAAAACTGCTGAAACATAAGGCGACGGCGTCACTGCATATCTGCGACGCCGTCGGGAAGGAATTTTGCGACGGGTCAGAGGCGAAATTGCATGTTTTCAAGGGACGACGTCAGGTTCTAAAGGAATAGGCCGTCGCTACTCAGACGGCCTAGATGCAGCCAAGACGGCGTCAGAGCTGAAGGGGACGGCGTCACAGTCATAAGGTGACGCCGTCGAAAGGTTTACGTGGCCAAGACGAAACCCTAATGACGGCGACACGACGGCGTCACGAAACATAAGGTGACGCCGTCGCAGATGTAATCTTATATATAGAATCCGAATTTTTCAGTTTTTGTGTGTAGTCTTTTGGAGTAAAAACCTAAAACCGAACCAAGGCTTTCTTGTGCAGTATTTTAGGGTTCTAAACCCTATTATACATCAAGATAAGTATTTACTTCATTAATTTAATTATGTCTTTGATTATTTGTGTGTATGCTTGCATGTTCTCCATGTCCGGCTAATTTATTTGTGTGTTTGCTTAGGGAATATGAAACTTAATTATTGAATATTGATTGGTTGATACTTATCTTAGTTGACTAATGATCTAGAGTGCGCTAGATTATTCGTTGTGTACTTAATGCTTGACATTTCTTTGTGAACTTTAGAATATAATTATCTAGGTAATTGTAGGATAAAGTATTCAAGGACAACCGTAGAGTAGGCGTCTATAAATCACTAGAGGATTTGTAAACAAGACCCTTTGGTAATTTCAAAGAGTTAGGGAAATAAGCACGCCCTATAGCCTTAGAATCACAACGCAACTAGGAATAAGGACGTGACAAATCAACCATCAATAGGAGATAATTAAGGAGTAGTAAAACCTAAATAAACACATCTTTAAACTATCATACGAGTACACATCAATTAGACATAGACTATCACAACCTTAGCTTAGATAATTAGATAATAGTAGAGTAATCGGTAGCAATACCAACCCCCCCAAATCCAATACCCGAGATTCGTACCTTTTCATTTTCTAAAAAACATAAAAAGATAAAAAAATAATCTTCCTCAACCTCAACCTTAGCGTAGTAACTTCTCACTAGCATTCCTATTCCCCTAGAGAACGATATCAATACCCGTGGCTTACCCTAATTACTACACTACAACGATTAGGTTCACTGCCTAGGGTGTTATAAAACTTGCTCGAAGAAAAGGAAGTTTCCTTGACCCCGAACGACGCGTGTAGCGTTATCATTCTCCACTAAAGAATTTCTTTCCAGTTAGCTGTTTTTCAACGATGTCTAGATTCTCTAAGGCGTGACCCTTTGCTTCCTCTTGCTCCACCCCTTGGCTAACATAAACCTTGTAAACAGATGTCGTGAACTGCAAGTGGAGAATAAAGTATGTTAGAGTTATTCCTAAAGTTTACGCATACGTGGCAACATGAGCGAGTCTTGTGGATTGGGTGGTGGCCCAAATGGGTTTGATTTGAAGCGGGTCAATTATCCTATGGGTTGAAACAGGCACGGCGGTGTGGGTTGACCCGGTGATGTTTTGTGTCCATATCTTTGAACTTATATGAATTACTATCATTTCAATTAATATTTCAAAATATATTGTTACAATAATAATCTAGTACAATATCGTTTACACTTTCGGAACTGTTTGACACATTTGACCCATTCCCCTTTCTGCTATTCTTTTATTTGACCCGTTCGGGATAAATAACACTAGCCATGATCTATTTATAACCAATTCGGGACCTCTAGTATCTATGCAACAAGAGAGAACACTATCTGGACGCAGCATGCTGTTGTAAAATATTATGTCTAAAGAATTGTAATGCTTCATGCTTGCGGATTGAATAATCATGTTAAACATTCGCCTGCTCTTTTCTGCATCTAATATAGTTTTGAAAAAGACTGTAGTAAAGGCACTTGCCACACTTTTACATACAGAAAGATCAATGAACTTAGCTCTTTATGAAATCGTATTGACACCGACCTCATTATCTACAATTTTAATCTCGATGTTGTTTTGCTTTTATTAAAATTATAATTCATTTTTTTTCCTCAAAATCTAAAAGTTGTTCATGATTATCAATTTTAAGTTCTAAACTTTAAAGGTATTTTTTATAAACTTCAAAGTTATAATACTAGTAACACAGAGTACGTAGGTGGAAGATAATATTGGGAAGGCCTGGAGAACTTAGAAATAAAATTGGCGTTAACCGAATCCAACCTACTAATAATATCAGCTTACATGCTACTGTCATTATTGTTTCCACCCACAACCAACCCATCTACATTAACATCAGACAGATTTATTACAGGTTATGCCACAAGAAAAGTGATAGGATTTACCTGCTCATAGTTAAACTTTGCCCAAAAACGTGCTGTGGCTCTAGCAAGTGGATCCTCAGGCAAGAACCGAGTACTAGAGCTCCATGTTTCATCAATGTACTTAAGGATTACAAGTGACTCACATATGGGTGTTCCTTTGTGCAACAACACATGGACTTTCTTGTGAATTGGGTTGTATTTGAGTAGTAAAGAACTCTTGTTGGCCAGATCTTCGTAGGGGGTGTTTGGATTTGAGTTTTATAACTAATTAAATCATTATAGCAAACCCAGTACTAGTAGCCATTCACATAAAACATTAAAAGACATCAACATAAAAAAAACAAATTCAGTAGGCATTCACATGACCAAGTACCAGTAGCCATGAACTTGTAACACGAAAATCATATCACTACAAACTCAGCCATGAACTTAGAACATGAAAAATCACAGCCATGAACTTAAAACGTTTTTATATTTTATCAGTAGCCATTGACACTTGACAGACTCAGTACCAAACGCCCCTGCTGCAGCAACCAAACGCCCCTTGCTGCAGCAGTAAGTCAGAAACCAAACACCCACATTGAGAGTAAGCATATTCCATGAACTTATAACATGAAAAATCAAACCAGTAAGGATGCTAAGGTACCAGTAGGTGTGTAACAAAAAGACTAATGTAGTACCAAACCATTAAACCAAATAACATAAGATTCAAATCAAATTAGATAAAGATAAAAAAAAATCCATTATCTGATATTTTAAAATTTCAACAAAAACAAAGTCTAAAATAAAAGTCAACATGAACAAAAAGAAGTTGAAAAGCCCATCAAACATAACATATGATGTACCAACGGTTCGTTACCTTAACGATCCAAAGGAAATGTACTCTAAGATTTAAAGTTGATGAACTCCCGTAACCTTTGTTCCTTAACCCTTTCTTCGTGTTTGTGAGTTCAAAAAGCTCGGCAGAAGTTGGAGAGATGTGAAGTTCTTTTCCCTACAAATCCGTAAGTATGTTATTTAAAAAGTATACAAAATAAATTATTTGACGTGAACATAAAAATCCTCAAGAAAATGTAAAAATCAGGCATCTCACAAGTCTCATCTTAAGTTGTGTAATAGCAATTGAGCCTCCACAGTGCTTCCACAATTTTGACTTTTTGTTCCATACTCGATCAATCATGCCTTTCCAATATCTTGATTCGATCCATCCTGGGTTATAACGCTTAAGAACTGAAAAGTCAGAACCTTCAAACTCAACTCCAGCTAGTTGCGCCATCTTAACCGACTCATATTTTGCCTTTGACATGAGACTAGGATAAAGGTTCCTCATACTATCCTCCCACACCTCACGGACCAACACATAAGCCACAACTTCCCATTGGAAATAAGCCTATGCATACAACAACAATGAAGTTATATATATCATTTTTAACCAAGTTTGATTTATTTACTAAGAACCAAATGTGGGTAAACACCTTAAAAAGAGCCCATAATTCATCGCGTGCAAACCTGTTAACCTCATTCCAAGTGGTCCAAGAACCATTAAACATGTTTTTGAGGATATAAATTAGCATACGAATAGTTGTTGCGGTAAACCTACCAATGGGAAACATTGCAACATAATGAACCCAAATAACCTAAGAAGCATATAAATGTATGATGTATAGATATGCATACCTTCCGCCATCCAAAGTGATCATTTTCCTCTTTGATGGATCATGTGGGACTTGGTTGGTGATGTTTGAACGTCTCCTACCATGAGATGATTCTGCATTTGACTCATCGACACGTCTACCTACACGTCCACCTCTACCTCCACGTCCAATGGTTATACTCGCCATAATAGCTGTAACAAATGAAACTATCAAACTAACTGAAATATATACTTTATCTTATATCCGTAAACAAAAAGATAAAGTATATATCCTCCATTAACTTGTAATTGGATTACCATAAATATGCTCAAATTACTACAAAAGAATTCTCGTAAATCACATTCTCCTAAATTACACCAAATCATAGTAGATGATTCGAAATGCTATTATAATTAGATTTAGTCTTCTAGTTGGGATAAGCTGTACATGTTTTGACTAATTAAAATTTATCCCCAAATTTTAAAGCCGGCAAACATCAATGTAATTTCACATATGTAGACATGCAATAAAAAGAAGCAATGGATAATACATGGAAACTTAGAGACCAATTTGTACCTCAGTTAGGGTTTCAAGATTGATATGCTTCCTCTCAATTTCACTTTGGTGAGCGAATAAAAATGACAGTTGAGGTTTTATCAACTGTTGCCTCCAATTCTTATTTTGGCGGGTTTTTTCTTTGACTGAATCAATAAAACAATAACCTCCTGCATCTCTATTTCGTGGGTTGTTCAATTGTTGTGTTGCTTTGTTTTTTAACTTATGTTATCCCCTTTTATGTAAAAAATACATTTTATTATTTACTAAAGTAAAGAGATATAATACTTATATCTATTTAAAGAGTAAAGTAAGTAAGTAATGTTGATAACATCATTTGACCCACTGTGGTCTTCCTTCCAATACGCAATGGTGCAGTCCCCTTCCACAATCACCACTCCCATCAATCAGCTCCTTCAACCCCTCTCCTTATTCTAATCTAAACTCTAGAAAAGGTAAACCTCCAATAATCTAAATTCAATTTGATTTGAATATATATCTTTCTTTTTCTTTTCTTTTGGAAGGGGTGGTATTTTGCTATGTGTTTGATGATAATGATAATTTAGAGCTTTTTGGTATTTTAGAGCTTTTTGGTCTTTTGGCATGCTTGAATTGTCAAAAGTTTTAAGTGAAGCATTTGACATGTCCCTAGTAATAATACTCATCATTATTATTCTATACACTTTCTGAAGATCTTTTTATTGGAACTGTTTGAACATTCATGTTGTCTGGTGTATTATTATTAAAATTAAAGACTTCACTGTTGAAGGAGCTAAACTTTCTTTAAACCATTTAGCGTTGTAACCTCAAAATTCGTTTAAGAAGTGTATTATCACATTGAAATTAAGGAATAATGTCATAGCATTACAACATACTTACTTACGATGCTTGTCTATTTCGGTACTTATATTTAGCCTTGTTGGAGCAAGTAATTATACCTTTTTAAAGTAGGCTAGTTCATAAGCAAATTCCTCATAAAAACATGTGATCAGATGAGCTAATCAAAAAGGGGTTACTGTAACACCCCCAAATCTCGGTACAGCGGAAGACTTAATCAAGTTTTCGGGGCGTTAGTATTGGATTGGTATCGCACACAAGTATAGCAAAAAGATAGTCATTTAACATTCAAAACCAATCCCAAATTTAGTTATTCAGAACATTTAATCCAAAAGCGTAATCATTAGGCCCAAAACATGATTTAATAAAATAGGTCCCCAAAGTTTATCAGAGTCAGAAATGATCCTTGAACCCCGCCTTCTTGCCAAGCTTCCACCGATCACGTATTACAATCATCTCTCAAATTCCTGAGAAATCATGCTAAAAGGTCAGCTTACGCTGGTGAGTTCATAGGTTTAAATTCAACAAAATCATAGTGGACCAGTAGGAGTTGATTTGCTATGCAAGACCTAGATAGATAAATACCGTTTGCACACCGATCCTACCCGGATCACCAACCATAATCATATCCTGCATCCAGGGATTACTCGGGCCCCGCGACTCTAGTCCAGCAGTGTCGTGGCAACCTCTAGAACAGTTGCCAACCCCGGAATAGGTCGATGTAGAAGTCTATTCTTAGCTAGGCACGGTTAAACCTAGACTAAGGCAACAACTACCGCACATCTATCTAAACAGTCAAGCATATAAGCAAATCCAAATAGTTTTAACGGTCCAAAAACAGTAGCATGATTCTCACCCCAATATAGTTAAAAACGTAGATAAAAGTGGGGCTATGAAACTCACCTTAGCCACAGCAATGCACGAATAAACACTAGCAGAAGATAACAGGTAATCACGGCACAACAATGCACTATTCACTAATGACACGACTGGCATCTAAGGTTAATCTCCATGGCATCCAAAAGAATGTACGATGAGTACAATAGAATAGTGGTGACGCAACCTAATGCGTATACGATATTCTTAGAATACGGCTCATACGATAAAGAAATCAATAGAAAGTAATGTGTTGTAGTTTTCATGGATCATTCATGTCGTTACTTTCGAAAGTCCATTATCGTTCCCAAAAGTTTATAGCCAATATCTCAAAAGTTTAGTTTTAACGTTTCGTGTGGTGGTAAGAAACATAGACGCGACGTACAACTCACGCGAAAGAGGAGCAAACGTTGACAAAATCGAGACATACAGACCATAACTCACGCCCAAAAGGGAAAAAGACATCGACCAAGTCAAGAATTACAGACACTACTCAAGCTAGTCAAAGACTAGGAAATGACGACATCTATTTATGTAACATAAATAGGTTAATTGATAAGTTTCGGCAATTTACCCAATAATTTCCAAACGTACGTGTTCAATAATAACAGACAAGTTTCCATTTATCGCTCAATTAATACATGTATCTCAATCGTTATTCATAATCATACAAGTTTACCCGAAATTACTTCATATAAGGTATAGTAAATAGTGTACTATAGATGACACGTTCGTTTATTCCAACGTTTCCAAATCAATACGACTTCAATAAGTTATATTATCAAAATAATATTTTCAACAAGTTTATAAAAGCTAGCATGTGTAATAAAACACGAGTTACCATCGTATTTAACAAGGGTTTATAATAGATTAAACCATATATGTCCATAATATATATAGTTATATAATTCAATAGCAGCTTAGTTGTGAAAACGGAATATTTAGCTTTATCGCAAAACAATTATACTAAACTCATTTAAACCAAAACGTTTAATAGAGTACAACACACTAATTAATATGAATGTTATCAAAAAATTTATAAAAGGTATTTTATACTTATAAGACATGATTTATTATCATAGTCCATAAAGGGTTTATAATAAATAAAGCTTTATTTTTCGACAATATGAATCTAAACATCTCGCCATTAGTTACTATGAGAAAATAGAACATTAAGCATATCGCAAAACAAATACATCAAACTCATTTTCAAATCCAATATATCGTACTTGGTTAATTCAAAATAATTAATAAGGTGCATCTTATAATCAATATAACTCGTATATCCAAGGTTACCCTAATTTATAAAACGTAGTTGGTTCCTATATCATATACGTAATATACGGTATTAATTTTTAATAACGTATTAGATTCTCAAATGTTTATCACGCCATATAATAAATAACTAGCCCATTATTTGCTAGTCTTAATATCATTTATCTAATAGTTTTATCCCGTTTATAAATAACTTATTCGTTATCCGATCAAGTCTTATGTCTTATATCATGATAGTTTCATTCCGTTCTAGTCGTGTAGTTAAATTGCTACAATTTACATCATTAAGTTTATATATCACAAGTTTACCGTTTCTTTAGTAATTGATATAACTCACTCGATACTTGATGCGCGCCAAACAGTCAAGCTAAATCACTCAAGCCTGCCACTTGTGAATGGCAGACCGTAATCAGCTTAAAACTGCTCAAGCACGAATGCAATGAAGATCTGAGGAGTATAGAGTCTCCCCGGGTCGTTATGTCCCAGCGAGCTATGCAATGGATTATCAAACGTGTAGTGATCGAGGAATTTGAACAGAAAAGAGGGATCTGAATTGATTATAACTACAGACAAAGCCAACAAATAACAACGGCTTAAATGCAAATTAAAGGAAATTAAAAAGATAAAAACTATTAAATAAACGCTATCACTATAATTAAAATGATGTTTTTGTTTTTATATTTTAATAAAACTTAATTTAAAAACTACGCGACGTACAAATAAAAATGTGAAACTTACACAATATAAATCCTCGAACTCGTCAAAATTCGACTAATGCCAGACGGTAAGTGTTCACCGTCCGAACTCACTAAATCGAACTGACAAACCGCGCGTAGTTCATAGCTCACTCAATATAGTTAATGATTTCTTTGCCATTTGAACACTATATATTTGAATTACTACATTTAACATCGTTAAATTGATGTGCTGATCTTGCCTTACTTTGATAGTACTATATTCTGTATTCTGAACTAGCCTATTGCTTATTCAATAAATATTTGCCCTATTTTGATAATCTATTTACTATAATTCTGATCGTTTATTACCCGATCAATAAATAATATACCGCACTATTTGTAAACTCTTAGATTATGCAATAATTTTTAATTATGGCATATAATGCATATACTATATCCTTGGTTGATGCAAAATATTTAATCCCATTGGAACCTA
>BPTQ01000008.1:142919574-142940324 GCA_019973895.1 Chrysanthemum seticuspe
CTGAAAACTATAAATTGGAACCTATCCTAGACCTGGTTGAGATCAAGTGCACCAAAACTCAGATCTTGGGAAGCTCTTATGAGCCCTGTGCACAAGCTGCAAGAACTGAGAAAACTCAGCTTATGCTGAACATCTGTGAGCAGGGCATTCTATGCCTAAAAGAGAAGCTTGTTTGGAGCTTATAGAAAAATAACAAAAATCCACAAAAATGCTGATAAGTAAGGGTACCAGTTGAAGTTTTTAAAACACCAAGTTCCACTAGATTTGACCCAGAAATGAAACAATTAAAAATCCTCTTAGTTGAGCTCAAATTCACATTTTCAGATTTTGACTTTTAAGACAAAGATTAAATGTTGACTTTGGTGAGATTTAAGCTCACTTCAAGGACTGATTTTGATGTTATAGGATGAAATGAGACTATTGCAAGATACCTCTATGATTTTTAAACACAAAACAAGACTTTCATTTTCTAAAAATCCAACAGATTTGCTTATAAAACAGTTGACAAGAGATTTTGACTTATGATGTTTTGCAGGCATAAACTATGACCAATATGAGTTATTTAGAGCTAACAAACATGATCCAACAAGAAGCATACACTGAACAAACCTATGAGACAGATTTATCAGCAAATCCAAACACACCTTTATCTTACTGTTATGAAGATTAAAAGAGACAAACACTTTTCAAACTTGTATCAATGATCAAGATACATCTATATAACCTAAATACAGCTTATTGAACAGATTTTAACTAATTTTGACAGCAGAAACAGATTATGCTATTGAACTAGATAATAACTTACAAAATGTCCTTTAGCCACTATGGCTTGAATTCAAGTAACCAGAGAACCAAAGTACTACTAACCTATCCAAATCCCTACCCTAGCTCAATATCAACCCAATTCCATGGCTGCTTCACCCATTGACCATAACTGCATCATTCTTGCCCATTTTGACTTTTGTTGACCAAGTACCACTTTTGCTTAAAACTGAAATGTAAGCTTATAGAAAGCTATTAGAAGCTTGGTTAAGCTTATTAGAACTGATAAATGAGCTGTTTGAAGCTTGTATACAAGATTTGGACTTTGAAATTTGAAACAGTGGACATAAACTGAGAATTGTAACAATAAACTGAAATTTATGCTTGAATTGAGTCTTAATACACTTAAACACTTTAAATTGATACAAATTAACAAAAGATTACAAGTTTTATAATAAACTAAAGCTTTAAGATAAAAAACGACATTAAAGATAAATTAAAAACTAGTAGACTCTCCTCTTGCTTCCTTTTTGCTTTCTTTTATAATCCAAGTGCTTATCTCTCTCCTCTGAACAGTTCCCAGCAGTTATCATAGCCATTGGGTGGCTAGAATTCATCTTGGCCGTTCTTTGGAATTTGGCGCCAAAAATGGATTTTAACAGTTGGAGAGATTGAGTGAAATGGAGGAGAGGCATTAAATGCATTTGGAGTTTGGTGGAGGTGGGGGGAACAAGGTGAAGAGATTGTGAGCTGGGTGGTTGCAATGGTGGGCAGACAAGGGGAGGGAAAGAAGGAAAGGAGATGGGCGGGGTTGGTATTTTGACTGGATTTGACCAGTGTTGACTGGTTTGACCACAGGTGGGCTAATATATGATGGGGGGGTCAAAATGATAATGACAAGGGGTCCAAAGCTATGGCAGGGCCAAAAGGATTATGATAGGGTCCAAAATGGGTGTTTAAAGAGTTTAAATCACAAGGACCTTTGTTGTAAAAATCTGAAAATGCAAGGACCTAGGCTGCCAATTCTGCAAAGATGTTTCAAGGGACCAAAAGTGACAATCTCAATAAGTACAAGGACCAAACTTGCCATTTTCAACTTTCCAGGGGCCATTTTTGCCAAATTTGAAACTTGAAGGACCAATTTTGTAATTTTCTCAAACTTTTTATATTTTTCACCAAAGGACTAAATTTGACAACTTATGATTTTAAAAGGACCTTTGGTGATTTATCTTTTGAAATTATGGCTCAGGGACTATTTCTGACAATTTTTGAAACTTGGGGGACTGAAACTGCCAATTCTGCAAACTTAGCTCATTTTTCATCTGATTTTGAATATTTTGCATCTGAAACATATAAAATGCAATTTTGGAATATTTTCAGTATTTTGATGCATTTGTGAGCATTTTTAAACGTTTTGCAGTTCAGATTTAACCAAAAATGATGAGTATTTACACACCCATCAATACTCATTCCAAAGTGTCTAATGTCTTACTAGTTCATTTGTTTTGCTAACTCATGTTAACATTATTTTACGGCTTATAAACTATTATCGCGTTTAAGTGGAATGGAGCCCGTAACAAATTTTATCAATGCCATATCCGACTTATAAACCAAAATAAATCAAACACCAAGTATTATTCGGGTCAAACGTGACCCGAGCGCAACGTAACACATCTTAGCGTGACCGACCCACCTGACCCGGGGCTCTAACTGACCCAATGACACAACCAAGTGGGTCTTTGGACTCGACCCGGTTTCAGTGACCCGACTCTTTTCTGGGTTTCTAATCCGTGACCATAGCAATACAAACACCACCACTTTTCCAGCCTCAGTCTCATACCACACGAACATAATGAAAGGTTTTATTCAAGTTTACAT
This sequence comes from Chrysanthemum seticuspe, assembly GCA_019973895.1. Classification (NCBI taxonomy): domain Eukaryota; kingdom Viridiplantae; phylum Streptophyta; class Magnoliopsida; order Asterales; family Asteraceae; genus Chrysanthemum; species Chrysanthemum seticuspe. The sequence goes on from BPTQ01000008.1 coordinate 142,922,215, forward strand.
CATACCCAACACATGTTACCTTAACGTTTCCAAGACCCATTTCATATCATCTTTATTTAGTTTAAGGTTTGTACCCACGAATCACAACACAAACAGTATTTATACGATTTATAATGGTAAAAACTGAAAATAGAATGTTATAACCCCTTGCCACTCGAGTTTACCACAAAAAATCTTTATTATACGTATTAAAAGAAAAGGTGTATAACTCATTTTAGCATTTCCAAATCCACGAAAACAACACATGTAATTGTAAAAATAAAAGTAGCAAGGATAAGGGATGGGTCGTGTTACCGAGAGAGAAAGAGGAGAACGAGGTTGTTGTTGTTGGTATAGGAGTACAACTCGTATACCAAGCCAAGCTAGAACCATTTGACTCGTTTACCTTTAAAAACCCTAAAATACGAATCTTGAAATCAAGATTGGAGGCGCGTGTGGGTGTTTGGATGTGATTATCTTGCATAAACGTGACCACAAGACACCGATCTATCGTTTGGGATAGGTGGTGTAAGTAGAAGAGATGGCCGGAATTTGGTCGGATTCCGGTGAAGGCGCCGGAACCCTAGCTTGGGGTGGCCGGATTTTCTAGAGTGAGAAAGGAGAGATATGTGTGTATTTTTGTAGTGAGAGAAAGAAATGGTAAAAATGAAGGAGTGGTGAGGAGGTGGGGTATTTATACTCCAAGGGAGGACTAGACTTGTACACTCAAAACTACAAGGATGAAACTGAAACTATCTCAAAGGACCCTAGATGAAAATTTATAAAACTTTTGATATATTTGTTTCGGGTCTCGTTTAACTTAGTAAACGGATGATTTATGACACGAGAGTTACGCCAATGTTCTTAAAATATTATTTCCAATAAAAACGATATAAAATATGATTCGTAACTCAAATTAAATCAAACGATCGCTCTAATCGACGTTTCTCCAATTACGACGCATCGAGGAATTTACGAGTTGTCACAGCCTCACCTCCTTAAAAGGAATCGCGTCCTCGCGATTCAATTCAAGTCATCATTTAAAGTTTAGACGGGGGTGAGTGCAAGAGCACGAGGGCTTATCTTCACGTTCTCTACGTGAATCTAGGATCTTACTGCGAGTTTCTATGAACTTCGAAGACAAAGAGGCAACTTTACTAAAGTTGCTACGTTTCATCGTCTATGGTTTCGATAGGTCAACGAAGTTTAAACGTCCAAAGACTAGGATTTCATAAAGAGATAACGATTTTCTCAACGGTGAGTCATTTCCTCCTATTACACACGAAGTGTTGCTAACTCTCTACTGAGTTTCGATGGTAGCTTAAGGCTCTGAGCTACTGATCTCAATCTAGCAAGGATTTTTCCAAAGGATTGATATAGCGGGGATTGAGTTTTCACGTTTACTACTTGCTTCACATAATTTCATGGTGGATCCGTAAACTTAATCCTAGGTTATCTCGGAGAGTTCAAGAGATTCACGTTGTCTATGCCTCCAAATGGTTTGTGAGTAACTTACATATCCATCTCAACTTAGAACAGTTTCCTTGGTATCTTTTTAAATAGGTTTAGAGTTGGTAGGTTGGGTATTCCCATTTCTACCCAACCATCGGAATTTGCTCTTACGTCCATAGAGGATCTCTTACGGTGCCTTTGAGGTACTAAAGTGATAGGTATGGTTATAGGAGATGTTGGCCAAGGGAAAGTGTCTATCCCGACCATTGTCAAACTTAATAGGCACGCTACGTGTTCTACTAGGGTTCGAATGGTTTCTCTTCTTCAGCCATTTGTCTGGAGATGATACACTGCAAGCATATCCAGATCGGTTCTTTCGGCTCTAGGAAGTGATAGATGAAGAATGGGTGTGTAGCGATTGCCATAATCCGGAAAAGATAGAAATTATCATTTCCTAAGGCACACGGTTTCCTTTACATGTGAAGAAGTCCATTTGTATAACTTAGGTTTTTTTATCACACTTTTTCCTTAAAGAGTATCGGAGGGAGTTGAAGGTTGAGGAAGGAGAATCAGATGTGTTCTAACATGGTGAATCTCAGGTAGATAAAGTGGATCAAGGGGGATTCCCTTTTTAATCGAAGTTCCGTAATTGAAAGAAGGTAGGGAACTAAGGTTCGAAAGTGAGATCTAGCTTATTGGAGCAAGTCACTTTACCGGAGGGAGAGGATTGGGTACCCTCTCACCTCCTTAAAAGAAGTTAGCGGGGTTCCCTATTATTGCCATAACTATATGAGGAGGGACAAGCAATGACATCCATACATTCCATTTTACTGATTAGCGGGAGGTGAATAGGTTGGTAAGACTACTAACAACCACTTAGGTAAAGGCAGGAATCTACTTCTAAGGTTTCGTTTATGGTGTAGCTTATCGTTTGGTGAGAGGTCCGAAAGGTTAGCAGGTGCTTCTCGAAAGATGAGAGAAGGATTATGTGCTTGTCTTAGAGAACGTGGTTCAGGTTTCTCCTTAGGATTTCAAGATTTCTGCTGAGCACGTAATCTCTACTAGATGAGAAGTCTAGGAAGTTCAGAGTATGTCTCTATTAGAAAGTGTTGATTACTACCAGTAATCGGTCGGTTGACTTAGCATGATATCTAGGTTAGAGACGAAAGTACGACTCCTAAAATGGAGTATGGGTTACTAACCACAGTCAGTCGATTGACTCATTGGTGCACTTAACACTTAACGCAGAAGGTTTCAAGGTTCAACTCCAAAATCATAATCCCCAAAAGAAGTTCAACTACCAATCAATATCCAAATCATTTCCTACATACGAGTGAACGTCAACGGCTCTAAGTAGGTATGCTAGAGAATTTCCCATCTGTGGTGTGTAAGGTACCATATTGATAAAATAGGGTAGGTATTACCATTCACTAATGACACGACTGCCATCTAAGGTTAATCTCCATGGCATCCAAAAGATTGTACGACGAGTACAATAGAATAGTGGTGACGCAACCTAATGCGTATACGATATTCTTAGAATACGGCTCACACGATAAAGAAATCAATGGAAAGTAATGTGTTGTAGTTTTCGTGGATCATTCATGTCGTTACTTTCGAAAGTCCATTATCGTTCCCAAAAGTTTAAAGCCAATATCTCAAAAGTTTAGTTTTAACGTTTCGTGTGGTGGTAAGAAACATAGACGCGACGTACAACTCACGCGAAAGAGGAGCAAACGTTGACAAAATCGAGACATACAGACCATAACTCACGCCCAAAAGGGAAAAAGACATCGACCAACTCAAGAATTACAGACATTACTCAAGCTAGTCAAAGACTAGGAAATGACGACATCTATTTATGTAACATAAATAGGTTAATTGATAAGTTTCGTCAATTTACCCAATAATTTCCAAACGTACGTGTTCAATAATAACAGACAAGTTTCCATTTATCGCTCAATTAATACAGGTATCTCAATCGTTATTCATAATCATACAAGTTTACCCGAAATTACTTCATATAAGGTATAGTAAATAGTGTACTATAGATGACACGTTCGTTTATTCCAACGTTTCCAAATCAATACGACTTCAATAAGTTATATTATCAAAATAATATTTTCAACAAGTTTATAAAAGCTAGCATGTGTAATAAAACACGAGTTACTGATTGGGTCTGAACCGTCAAGCTTAATCACACAAGCTAGCCACTTGTGAATGGCTAACCGTAATAAACTTAAAATTGCTCAGAAACCAATACAATGAAGATCAGAGAATATAATGAATTCCCGGGTCGTTAAGTCCCACGGAGACTCAATGGTGTGTAAACACTTGATCAGATGATAGAATGATCACTAAGGATAGTAATCAGTAAAGATTTGGATTGGAAATTACACTACTGATTGATTGGAATGTATTTGGACACAGAATTGGAAAGCACAACAATCAGATAAAAGAAACTAAAACACGTACGTTTTAAAAACTACGTAAACGTACAAAATTAAAAATGAGATCTGAGAAATAAAAGACCTAAAAATATGAAATTGACATTTTTGAAATCCTAAAAATAAAAGAAAATTATCAGAAAAAGAAAATTATTTTTACAACTATTTATTTAATTATTATTAATTAAAAACTATTTTAACTATTTAAAAATAACCTAAAATAGAAGAAAATACAAAATAAGGCTAGAAAAATAAAATTATGATTGAGAAAAATCTAAAATATTATAAAACTAATTTTAAAACTAAAAATATATTTTTTACACTTTTTATTTATTTATTACTAATTATTTACTATTTAAAATTCACTTAAATACTAGAAAATATAAAATAAACCTGGAAAAATGAAATTATAACTTAGAAAAATCTAAAATATGATAAAACTAATTTTAAAACTGAAAAGATATTTTTTATGCTTTTTAATTATTTATTACTAATTATCTAATACTTTTAACTATTAAAAATTATAATAAATACTAAACAGATTAGGAAAATTATGAAACTTTTTCTAATAATAACTTAAGGTGACAGAAAACTAAGAAAAATATAAAAACCAGATTTGCTTAATAATAAGCTAAAAAGAAAAATCAAAAAGCTTAATTCTATTAAATAAATGCTATCACTATTTTGAAAATGATGTTTTTCTGGATTTTCTTTTTGAAAACTACTTAAATATTGATTATAAGCTACTTTAACAAACACAAAAATTTTACAACTCAAAAATAAGCTATTTGAGTGAGCTTATGAGCAAACAGTGGGCTTAAGAGCTTATTTTGGTGAAATAAGCTCAAACAAGCTCACAAGCTGAAACAAAAGCTAAAATAAGATGCAAATAAGCTAGGTGAACTGAAATGAAGCTAAAAGACACAGACAAGCATACTGATAAGCTACTAAAAAGATGATAAGCACTTATGCTAAACTGAAAAATGGACAGAACAAAAGACCACTTGCAGCCCTAGCAAACAAGCTTCAAAATGGAAATTTAAGCTTGGAACTTCAAGATGGCTTGGTCAGCTACCCAAAGAACCAAAAATCACAAGATTTGACCAACAATTAAGCTCTGTGTGAGCTTATCAAGTTGGACTACCCAACTGTGCACAGGGCACCATTTTCAGACAAGTACTCAAAAGAAGCTAGTAAATAAGCTATTAAAAAGCTGATTAAAGGAGAACTAGTATTTTTCTAATTAAGTTTAGCAACTAAACTTTAATAACCCAAAAGCTTATATCCTAAATCTCAATATTAAACACACAGTGAAATCCTAAAGTTTATTCAAAAACGACCAAATGAAAATTTGAATTTTATAAAAAACAAAGAAGTTGACTATTATGAACTTTAAATTGATCTTAAGCACTAATTATGTTATGTTAAGGTGAAATAAGACTTGTTTGATTGATTTTAACAACTTGTACACATGAAAACAAGATCAATGATCATGACAATCCAACAGTTAATGACAGAGATAAGATCAAATGCAATTTTGACTTTTTGACAAATGACCACTGTTTTTTATGGTTTATTTGAGTTATAAGGGACTAGTGTGACTCAGATCAACCAAGAACACAAGCTCTAATACAGTAAATCAGGTTAAACCAAACACCTTTATATGAGACTGTTTTGGACTTTATCAAAGCAAAACTCAAATTAAGTCCATGACACTGATTGCAGAACTTATATTATCACTTAATTGGACTAAATGAACATTAAACAACCATAATAACAACATTAAACTAAGAAATGACCATGATGCTATTTTTACTGTCAAAATGAGATTTTTATAAACTACAAATTTAAAAGAACAACCAACTGATTTTAATGCTTAAACACACTTAACTATAACTAATGAACATAAAGAAACAGAAATTCAAACTAATGAACACTCCAAACAGTAAAATGCCAAAATGATCAAAAGTGCTTACAAATAGCTATCCAACTGAAAACTGAGAACCAAAGGCCAAGATCACTCCTACAGGCTTACCACTAAGCCACTAACCCAAGGCCATCCAAAATTCACCCTGCTCCAGCTGTAAACACCATTTCCATGGGATTTTTGAATTTTCAACTATTTATGAGTATTTTTGGTGATTTTCTCTTTTTGCTTCTAAACTGGATTTTAATGTTTCTAAAAGCTTGAATAAGCTTTATAGGAGCTTACATGTGCTATATCAGTCCATAATAACACCTAACAACAACATTTGAATCATATGAGATTTTTGAAATTTGAAAATACACAAACTTAAATTGGAACTTGAATACTGAATTTTATTACTGAAAAGGATTGAAAGTACACTAAGAATACTTAAGAAAGTATTTGAAAGCTAAGAAATATACTGGAAACTTGAAATTAACTAAAACGACATAGAAACTTAAATTTTACACTAGATACATTGATACAATGCCTCTCTGCTCCTCTTTATAGACTTTTGAGACTCTTTGATGACCTCTGAAACAATCCCACTTCATCTGAGCCATTGAAATTATCCAACTCATCATTTTTGACAAATGGCAGTTTTGGCGCCAAAAGTCTCATAGCAGGTTTGAGATATTAATGGGGTGGTTTGAAGCAATTAAAGGTCTTTGGGTGTTAGTGGAGGTGGAGGGGACAAGGTAAGGATGGGGGATGGAGTAAATCATGGAAACCACCATGGTTTCTGGTTTGGCGCGTATGTGAGGGAGAAGCACAGTAATACTGGTTTTGGGCGGGGGTTGACTTTGTTTGACCAGTTATTAATATAACGGGGGTTGGTTGGGCTAAAGACTGGGCCAAGGTTGGACTGGATTGGATTTGGGTATTTAATAATAAAGAGGTCCGTTTGGTTTAGTAGCTAGATAACCACAAGGACCAAAGTTGTAATTCCACCAATCTTGAAGGACTGATCTTGCCAACTCTCCAAACTTATCACAAGGACCAAACTTGACAAAACTTTGATAGTACAAGGACCCTTATTGCATAAAATTCTATTTTAAAATATCCAAGGACTAATTTTGCAATTTTTCAAAGTTTAGGGACCTTATCTGCCATTTGACCAAAGAATCATTCAAGGACCATTTTTAAACAACTTAGAACATTTCAGGGACCTTGAATGATAAAATTCTTGATTTTTGAATTCCAGGGACTAGATTTGACAACTTTTAAAACTTGGGGGACTAAAACTGCCAATTTTGCAAACTTGATACATTTTTCATCTGATTTTGATCTTTTTGCATTTAAAACACATAAAACACTGATTTGTGATATTTTCATCATTTTGATGCATTTTTGAGTGTTTTCAGATGATTTTGCAGTCTAGATAGTACAAAAATGATGAGTATTTAGACACTCATCAATCCCCCACACTAAGATATTGCTAGTCCCTAGCAATGTTTTAGAACTTTAATGGATTTTAAAAACTCTTTACCAAAAGCCATCACTTCTGGAGTAGCCAATTGTTTTGATTCAAGCAAGAACGTTGGTACAACGATAACCAAATGATTTTGAGCAAATCATAAGCTGTAAACGGATTTGATTTGTCTTTACCAGAAGCCGTTTGCTCTGGACTAGCCAACTCTTAGATAAATTATCAAAATTATCTTTGGTGAGCTGATTACCAATTATGGTTTTTCCACTGCCTTTACCACAAGCCATAAACTTGCGGGCTAGCCAACTCTTCACTTTTTAGGATATGGTGAGTTGAATACCATACAATTTTGGGCAAATTGCAAGCCGTAAACGGATTTGAGAAATCTTTACCAAGAGCCGTTTGCTCCTGGATTAGCCAATCCTTTTGTTTTTTAGACATGGCGGACTGATTACCATTTGTTGAGTAAGTGAAAAACACTTACTCCAAAAAAAAAATTTTGGCCAAAAACGGGGGATTTGGGCGGTATAATTATATGATAAAATTCGTGAGAATTCCCCCCCCCCACACTTAGAAATGAATATTGCCCTCAATATTCAAAGTACCGGCGGTTATGCCGAAACTGAGAACGTAAAAGGGAAATACTACGGCCATTATTTTGAAAGATTTTTTTTTTTTTTTTTTTGGAAAAGATTTTATATACAACAGTGTGGGGTAACTCCCCCACACTAGGGTGGTAGAACAGAGAAAGAAGACAGAAATATGGGTGAAAACCCATATGGTGTGTGCTATTGTTTTTGATTCCCGAGTCACTAGCTTGACTCGATCCCCGCATTCATTGGTTCATGGGGAAAGTTTGTAGATCCGGGACAACCATAGGGGGAATGTCCTCTCCAAAATAATGCTTCACTCGATGACCATTTACTTTAAAATTAGGACCATCAGGCTGAGATAACTCAATGGTACCATAAGGATAAACCTTAGCGATAGTAAATGGACCAGACCAACGGGACTTGAGCTTTCCCGAGAAAATCTTCAATCTTGAATTGAAAAGAAGGACTCGATCACCAACGTTGAAAACGCGGTTCTTTATTTTAGAGTCATGAATCTTCTTTGTCTTTTGCTTGTAGATCAAAGAGTTCTCGTATGCTTGATCACGGAGTTCATTTAATTCATTCATTTGAACTTTTCTGTGATCACCAGCTGTCTGAATATCGAAATTTGCATGTTTTAAGGCCCAGTATGCCTTGTGCTCTAGCTCAATCGGAAGATGACATGCCTTTCCGTACACTAGCTTGTATGGAGTACACCCGATGGGTGTTTTGTAAGTTGTACGGAAGGCCCAGAGTGCGTCATCCAGCTTATCCGACCAGGATGCACGATTTTCGCCTACTGTCCTTTTAAGAATCCTTTTAATACCACGGTTGGAAACTTCCACCTGCCCACTTGTTTGGGGGTGGTATGCAGTAGAGAGACGGTGGGTAACACCATACTTTTGCATGACACGATCAAATTGGTCATTGCAGAAATGTGTACCACGATCACTGATTATCGCTCTCGGAGTTCCAAACCTGGCAAAAAGAGATTTCAAAAACTTCACAACCACTCGGGCATCATTGGTAGGTAAAGCTTTTGCTTCAACCCATTTTGACAAATAGTCAACAGCCACGAGTATGTATTTGTTTCCTCTAGAAGATGGAAATGGCCCCATAAAGTCAATACCCCATATGTCAAAGATCTCACAAACTTGAATGGCATTTTGCGGCATTTCATTTCTTTGAGAGATATTTCCATGACGTTGACAAGCGTCACAGGCTTTGACAAATTCGTGGGCATCCTTATAGATTGTGGGCCAATAAAACCCGGAATCAAACACCTTTTTGGCGGTATAGTTTGGACTATGATGGCCCCCGGTGGGTCCAGCATGGCAAGCTGTGAGAATGTCAATAGCTTCCTGTCCATAAACACACCGTCGGATGACTTGATCCGCACAGATTTTGAATAAGAAGGGGTCGTCCCAGAAGTAATGTTTAACATCTTTGAAGAACTTGTTCTTCTGTTGGGTCGACATCCCTTTCACAATGAAGTTACCCGCATGGTAATTTGCAAAGTCAGCAAACCATGGGGTGGTAGAATTTCCACGAAAAGAAACCGCATTGAGTGTCTCGAGAGGAAATGTAACACCCCAACCCGATAAGGGTAGAAGTATCACATTTATGGAGTCAAATCAGAACAATACATATAAACCATGCAAGCGGAAGTCTTATGATAAAATCAAAAGGGTAACAAGTCAACACGACTTGAACAGTACAAAAGTTCCAAAAGATGTCCAAAGGAAATGAAACGATACAAAGTCTAAGTCTCCAAAACAAATAACAATGGAAATCAAAGTCTAAGATAACTAAGGCAAGTCCTCAAAAGCATCCTACTCTCAATCCCCAAGAAAAGCCCCAGCTCCTAGCTTAACCTGCCGCAGGAAAAGAAATGCGGCTGAGCTTAAAAAGCCCAGTGAACAGATATAACAATACAAAAGCAATAATAGAATCAAAGGCTAGATAAATAAGATATGAAGGATATGAGGCAATATAGAGTAGGTAAATGAAACAAAGGAAAGGAAGGTCAGTTTTCCACCACGAGCCAACAAAACAAACCAAATCAAATCATATATCAATATCCTGGGTGACCTCGGAATACCAAACCAATAAGAGGGGAGTCCTCAAGTAGCCAATGGAGTGATCAGCTCCCAAAATGTGAGGGGGTGTATTGCACACACCAACCACATCACCAAACCAAATATATCAATACAATACAAATACAAATCTAGGATGCATCCATACGCCCCCTGCAAAACAAATAGTGGCCATACAATATATCCAAAGCGCGCATAATCAATACAAAATGGGGACGGTGTGGAACATCACTCAACCACACTAAAGTCATGCCATTGGTGCATCAATGACACGGACATGGAACCCCCATGCCTAGTTAATGGCTCGGGTATCAACTGACAGGTCAAAGTGTACAATATAGAGTTCAATCAATATCAATGTCCAATATTAGCAGTTCACAATTCAAATCAATAGTTCAATATCAATGGTTCAATTATCAAAGGTTCAAATAGCAAAGGATCAATATCAGGGTTCAATAGCAAAGGGTCAATAGCAAAGGTTCAATATCAAGGGTTCAAATAGCAAAGCAAAGGTTCAATATCAATATGGCAAGAGATCAAAGATGCAAAGAGATCATGAGAAACCTTATGAGAAAGGTCAGAATATCTGTACCTTATTCGAAGCAAGCAAACAATGAAAGTAAAGTCAAGAAAGGAGATCAATCACGCCGCCCGGAACCTATATGAATTAGATAACGTTCTATAAGAATCAGAAACACTCGTTTAAGACGGCTTTCCATTTTTAGCAAGTTTCCCATTTTAGTAATCTTTCCATTTTAAGTAATTTCTATTTTAGGAAACTTTCTATTTTAGGCAGGTTTCTATTTTTAGTAACTTTCCAGAATTAGCAGATTTCCATAATTAGTAACTTTCTAAAAATAGCAGGTTTCCATATTTAGCAGGTTTCCATATTTAGCAGGTTTCCATATTTAGCAGGTTTCCATATTTAGTAAGTTTAGTTACTTATCTCAAGTTATAATTGAAAATGAGTCTTATAATGCTTTAAGGATCATTAATGACAAGTTACAAAAGTTTAGGGTTTAAAATGTCAATATTACAAAGTATAGGGTTAAAAGTGTAAATATAGTAAGTTTACCCATTTTACTCATTTAGTCCATTTAGTTAGAATATTAACATGTTAATCCATCAAGTTTTACCATTTACAAAACAACCCTTTAATTATATCAAATCGTCATAAAACATTATAAACCCTAGTTTTTAGATTTAAGATTAACGAATCCGTTTTCACCCATATTAGTTCGATTAGAACAAGATTAAAAGACACCTTATGTAATATCAAAATCAATTCGAACCAACCCTTCACCAAAACCATTTGTACGCCCCATTATTAAATCAAAATACCCTCGTAATCATTTGTTAACAAGTCCATTTATCATATACGAAAACATGTAATCAAAAGATCATTAAACCCTTTATAAATGAAATGTAATTCGACATATGTAAGACTCAAAATCAGTTTCATATTCATATTATATGTCATAACTCATTCGAATAAATATAGATCAAGATTCAAGGTTTTATCATTTCATGTGTTATCATTTCATGTGTTAATATAGTTATGATTTTATGTGCTCAATAATTTCATATTACAAGCCCTAGTTTTTATCACTAGCCACGAATTGATTTTAAGACTCAAGGAGGAATAGATTAAGATGACGATACGTTACCCTTGAAGCGTGTACGAGACAAGAACAAGAATCAAACCACAAAAATCAAACCAATCCTCCTTGGTTAATTCAAACCCCACGTACACAAATAAATACCCACGACCAAGCTTCCTTTTCGAGCCAAACACAATTACCACGTCCACCAATCGATTACCCACTATCACGAGCCTCCTAGGAACACCTTTGTTTGAAAGATTTTCGTATGGAATGATGAATTTTTATGGGTTGCCGCCACTATGTGATTAGAGAAGAGAGCTAGGGTTTTCTTGGTGTTTTTGAAATGAAATGAGGAGATAAATGTGATTGATTAAAATTGATATGGTGAGTGATTTTAGGCCTAATATGGCCGGCCATTAGGGAGGGTCCAAGACCATTTCTCAAACTTTCCATCTTATCATTTTACAATGTATTTAGTCCTCTTTCAAGTCTAGGTTAGTTATGTACACATTGACATGTTTTAAATGTTACTTAGACTTTAATTATTCATGTTCTTGTAATGTATATCATAAGTTAATTATTTCATAATGTGGGAATATTATTAATGATATAACTTGTTAAGTGATGTTGACGTTTTTCCCGAGTTGGTAAAATTTTAAGTTGGAGGGCAAAATTGTCATTTCACGCGATTTGAGATTTTAGGGTTTTACAACTCTTCCCCTCTAAAAAGAAAATTTTCGTCTTCGAAAATTGAAAAGAAAACGAAGCAATAAACAAAGACATACCCGATGATGAAAAGAAATGTGGATAACTAGCTCGCATAGATTCCTCGGTCTCCCAGGTAGCTTCACGCTCTGGGTGATTCTCCCAAAGAATCTTAACAAGCGGAATTACTTTGTTTCTCATGACTCGATCTTGCCGATCCAAAATAGCTTCGGGTTCCTCCGAAAGAGACATATCAGGCTGAATCTGATCAAATGGATATGAGGCTACATGCAAAGGATGATAGTTGTATCCCCTCAAAAGAGATACATGAAAAACGTCGTGCACATGCGATAACTGCGGCGGAAGAGCCAAACGATAAGAAACCTCTCCGATGCGCTCGAGAATCTCAAACGGCCCAATAAAACGAGGACTGAGTTTCCCTTTAATCCCAAAACGTTTAACACCCCGAAAAGGCGACACTTTCAGAAATACCCGATCACCAACCTGAAACTCCAAATCACGACGATGTTTATCTGCATAACTCTTTTGCCGCGTACGAGCCTCCTTCAACTTCTCCCTAGCAACTGCCACCTTCTCATTGGTGATCTCAATAATCTCAGGCCCCTCAATCAAACGCTCACCTACTTCATCCCAACAAATAGGTGCTCTACATTTCCTCCCATATAACAGTTCATAAGGTGCAGCCTTGATGCTAGAATGCCAACTATTGTTGTAGGCAAACTCCACCAAGCATAAATACTCATCCCAACTCCCGGTCCACTCTAAAGCACATGCTCGCAACATGTCCTCCAATGTCTGAATGGTCCTCTCCGACTGACCATCCGTCTGAGGATGAAACGCCGTACTGAACTTAAGGCGAGTACCCCAAGCCTTATGCAAACTCTTCCAAAAACGAGACGTGAAACGAGGATCTCTATCCGACACAATCGCTGTGGGAGTACCATGAAGTCGAACAATCTCCTGCTGAAAAATCTCTGCCAGTCTACAAACACGATCAGCCATACGAATAGGTAAGAAATGAGCAGACTTGGTTAGCCGATCAACGACCACCCAAATCGCATCATGTCTTTTACGAGTGAGAGGCAAACCGGTGACAAAATCCATAGAAATCTCTTCCCACTTCCAAGTAGGAATCTCCAAAGGCTGAAGTAGACCACTAGCCCGCTGATGCTCTATCTTGACCTGCTGACAAGTCATACACTTAGAAACATACAAGGCCACATCCTGTTTCATGCCACTCCACCAGAAATGCTGCTTAAGATCTCGGTACATCTTAGTAGAACCCGGATGAATAGTGAATGGAGAACTGTGAGCCTCAGACAACACTGTCTCACGCAAATCAGGATCATTAGGAACACAAAGCCGATCACCAAACCATACCACACCAGAACTATCAACCCGAAACTCCGATTGTTTCCCTTCCTCAATGTTCTGAACAATAGACCAAAGCTCACCGTCATCCTTCTGAGCTTCCTTGATCCGCAAAATAATGTTGGACTCCACCTTCATACTAACCCAATAACCATCATAACCTCGGAAACAAAATTCCACATCCATAAGCTCAAGATCGTGAAGAACCCTGGGTTCAATCTCCAAACTAGCAATCATACCCGACTTTCGGCTTAGTGCATCTGCAACCACATTAGCCTTACCCGGGTGATACTGGATATTCGTGTCGTAATCCTTAAGAAGCTCCAGCCATCTCCGCTGTCTCATATTGAGCTCCTTTTGTGTGAATATATACTTTAAACTTTTGTGGTCAGTAAAGATATCACACGACTCACCATACAAATAATGCCTCCAAATCTTAAGGGCAAAAACAACCGCAGCCAACTCCAAGTCATGCGTAGGATAATTCTCCTCATACGATTTCAATTGCCTCGAAGCATAGGCAATCACCTTACCGTGCTGCATCAATACACAACCCAAACCTTTCTTCGATGCGTCGCTATAAATCTGAAAACCTCCAGAACCCGATGGAAGTGTCAAAACAGGCGCCGTAACCAACCTCCGTTTCAATTCCTCAAAACTCTGTTCACGCTCCTCCGTCCATTCAAACTTTTCTCCTTTCCTCATCAATTGCGTCAAAGGTAACGCCAATTTAGAGAAACCCTCAACAAAACGACGGTAATAGCCAGCAAGCCCCAGAAAACTCCTAATCTCCGTCACAGTAGTAGGTCTCGGCCATTTTGTGATAGCCTCTACTTTAGATGTGTCCATCTTGATACCATCAGCAGACACAACGTGACCAAGGAAAGCAACTTGGCTCAGCCAGAATTCACACTTAGAAAATTTCGCATACAACTTCTGTTGTCGAAGAATCTCCAATACAATACGAAGATGCTGCTCATGCTCGGCCTCACTCCTAGAATACACAAGGATGTCATCGATGAAGACGATTACAAATTTATCGAGGTACTCGTGGAAAACACGATTCATAAGATCCATGAAGACGGCAGGCGCGTTAGTCAAACCAAATGGCATAACCAGAAACTCATAATGGCCATAGCGAGTACGAAACGCGGTCTTAGGAACATCTTGCTCCTTCACACGTAATTGATGATAACCAGACCTCAGATCAATCTTAGAAAAGAATTTGGCGCCCTGCAATTGGTCAAACAAGTCATCGATGCGAGGAAGAGGGTAACGGTTACGGATAGTAATACGGTTCAGCTCACGGTAGTCGATACACAATCTCATACTCCCATCCTTCTTCTTAACAAATAACACCGGTGCACCCCAAGGTGAAACGCTGGGTCTAATAAAGCCGTTCTCCAAAAGTTCTTGCAACTGTTCTTTCAACTCTTTCAGTTCAATCGGCGCCATACGATAAGGAGCTTTGGATATAGGTTCAGCACCAGGAATCAAATCAATACCAAATTCAACTTCCCTAGCCGGAGGAATGCCAGGAAGTTCATTAGGGAAAACGTCAGCAAATTCGCGCACAACAGAAAGACTTTCAATAGTCGGAACTTCTGAAGAAGTATCTTTGATGGATGCCAGAAAACCAAGGCAACCATGAGAAATGAGAGTGCGGGCTTTCATAGCCGAGATGATCTTAACCGACTTAAGTGGTTGAGCACCATGGTATACAAAATCAGGACGATGAACATTACCGAAGATAACATTACGAGCATGACAATCAATAGTAGCCTTATGCAAGGCCAACCAGTCCATACCCAATATAATATCAAAATCAGACATATCCAAAGGAAGAAGATTAGCCGAACGAATACCATCATCGAAACGTAGAGGACAGTTCACATATTCGTGATTAATGAGTACATGATTTTTCATAGGGGTTGATATAGATAAAGGATTCATTAGTGGTGTTGGAGGTAATTTGAGTTTCTTAGCAAAGTTTTTCGATACGATAGAATGTGTCGCGCCAGTATCAAACAAAACAAAAGCAGTGGAATCGCCAAAATAAATAGTGCCAGTAATAGTACCTGACGCCTTGTCTGCCTGATCTCGAGTAACCGAATACACACGTCCAGTGGTGGGAGGTGGTTTGATGTAGTTCGAAGGAGTAGCCGATGCCTGCTTGGGACAGTCCTTCACCCTGTGATCTGTCTCCCCACAATGGTAACAACCTCCGGTAATCCTACGGCAAACACCTGGGTGCGGCTTACCACACGTAACACACTTGGGAGGAGGAGGTAGCACCTCAGAAGTCCTCCTCTGGGAAGAAGATGTCGCTGAACGGTCCTGATAAGTGCTGCGAGATGACTGATCCCGCTGCTGTCTCTGAAAACTGCCACTCTGACCCCTACGATCATCACCTGACCTATCAAATCTCCTCTGATTACCCTGCTGCCTCAAATCATAGCCACGGTCGTACCGACCTCTAACACTCTGCGCCTGATCCTGGCGACCCCTCTGATCAGAACTGTGGTCCTGACGACCCCTGGAATCCTGAGAATGGTCCTGACGACCCCGAGAATGAATACGATCCCCATCTCTGTTCCTCTTGTTATAACCCTGCTCCTCATGCAATAACTCTATGTTGCGGGCATCATACGCAACTGCAGCCACCTCAGTATACTGATGGTTGATCATCCTATCTAGCACCCACTTCTTTAACCCCCATTTGAACTTACGAGCCTGACGACGAGCATCTCCAGCAACAACAGCACCTACAAACCCAACCATCCTCATAAATCGCTGCATGTACTCGTGAGAATTTTCCTTCTCCAGCTGATGTATGATCTCATACTCCCTCTCGTATCGCTGCTGTTCTGACTCAGGGAAATACTGTTTGTAGAAGATGTCCCTGAAGGTATTCCAAGCACAAGTATCAACGAAGTTCTCTTCTTTGGTCAAGATATAGGCCTTCCACCAGTTTAAGGCATCACCCTCAAACTTGAAAGTAGCAAGCCAGGTTTTCACCTCATCACCACAACCCAGCACATTGAAAAGTTTCTCCATATGTGTAATCCAGTCCTCCGCATCATTAGAGGAAGCTGCCGAGCGAAAAGGAAGTGGCTTAAGTTTGTTAAAGCGCTCGATCCATACATGAATGGGTGTAGGTAGGTTAGCACCCCCACCATTATCCCCACCAGAAGAACTAGCACCATTCCGAACGTTCTCAGTGATGGCAGCCACTATCCCGGGCATAGCAGTGGCTAAAGCGCGTGCGATCAAAGCTTCGAAGTTAGGATTTCCATCCCCGTTGTCGTCGCCGTTCCTACGAGTTTGGACCATCTGAAGAGTTCATTAAACGATTAGCAAAAGTTATGAAATAGGATGAAGAGCATGAACGGAAATGACGATAATGAACCTAGAATCTACCCAAACCTCACCAATCAAATCTTAAGCTCTACGGGTTAACGCTTAGGGTCCATATGTCACAGGTCCTGACTACAAGTCGTAAATCTGGGCTCTGATACCATAATTGTAACACCCCAACCCGATAAGGGTAGAAGTATCACATTTATGGAGTCAAATCAGAACAATACATATAAACCATGCAAGTGGAAGTCTTATGATAAAATCAAAAGGGTAACAAGTCAACACGACTTGAACAGTACAAAAGTTCCAAAAGATGTACAAAGGAAATGAAACGATACAAAGTCTAAGTCTCCAAAACAAATAACAATGGAAATCAAAGTCTAAGATAACTAAGGCAAGTCCTCAAAAGCATCCTACTCTCAATCCCCAAGAAAAGCCCCAGCTCCTAGCTTAACCTGCCGCAGGAAAAGAATTGCGGCTGAGCTTAAAAAGCCCAGTGAACAGATATAACAATACAAAAGCAATAATAGAATCAAAGGCTAGATAAATAAGATATGAAGGATATGAGGCAATATAGAGTAGGTAAATGAAACAAAGGAAAGGAAGGTCAGTTTTCCACCACGAGCCAACAAAACAAACCAAATCAAATCATATATCAATATCCTGGGTGACCTCGGAATACCAAACCAATAAGAGGGGAGTCCTCAAGTAGCCAATGGAGTGATCAGCTCCCAAAATGTGAGGGGGTGTATTGCACACACCAACCACATCACCAAAC
Source organism: Chrysanthemum seticuspe (assembly GCA_019973895.1). Lineage (NCBI taxonomy): Eukaryota > Viridiplantae > Streptophyta > Magnoliopsida > Asterales > Asteraceae > Chrysanthemum > Chrysanthemum seticuspe. Next base: position 142,940,016 of record BPTQ01000008.1, read on the forward strand.
CAAATATATCAATACAATACAAATACAAATCTAGGATGCATCCATACGCCCCCTGCAAAACAAATAGTGACCATACAAAACAACCGAGCACCACCTTTTGACTGGAAGGAAAGGAAACAAAGTAAATGGATGAGATATAACGGAGTATAGGAAGTATAGAATAAATAGATCGGAAACTAAGATAATAACGAAAACATAACAATATAGACAAGTGACCCGAAAAATTCGAGTCGGCGTTAAGAAAAGGACGCCGTCCAATTCGATCCTCGACCCCGAAAAGAACCCCTAACTCTCATCCTACGAAAACTC